>OZ023270.1:32521974-32824474 GCA_964006375.1 Tillus elongatus
TGTTAAACTTAAAATTCTTGCTTTATTTTCGTTCATACAAGTAAATATTTGGGAAGGCCACTAATATTAAAAGGGTCAGTATCCATAAAATTTAAAAAAAGGAATTATAAATTGGTAAGTAAAAGCAAGGAACAGTGCTCTAAAATTTTACGTATGTAAATATTCGAAATTACGAAAAAATCTAAGAGGACTTGAAGCCACTTGGTTAATAAGCTCCCTGAGGTGAGAGACAGTTCATGCATATTATTAGTTATTTTCTGTGTGTTAAACAGGTAAAAAGACATTGAGTACATCCGGGTGTAAGTTACACACACAAATACATATATTTGGTAATACAAATATTTACAACACATTTCATAAAAACTTTTACAGGTAAATTAACTAAAAAACTTAATCTATATCAATTTTTTTTTATTAATAATAGGTGCCTCGACAATAAAAGCCATTGGCACAGACAAAAAATAAAAATAAATCTGAAACAGAAGTTATAAACACAAACACTAGTCTAACTTAGTATAACATAAATGTGGAATCTTAAGTTACAATGTGTTGTAAACATTAGTAGCTTTCAAGAAATAAATTAGTCTCGATAGATCATTGGTTCCGGAGTAACTGAGGATGTCACTGATGTTTTCCTTAAGATCCAGATACGACCGTTGTTCACTATATCCCGGGCACTCAGTCAAAATGTGGTTTACTGTGAGTTGAGTACTACAATGGCTGCATAAAGGAGGTTCACTTTTTTCTAGTAGGTGTTTGTGTGTAAGCATAGTATGACCAATCCTTAACCTTCTGATAATGATAAGTTCTCGTCTGTTTAGGTTTGTTATTTTTGTTATCTGAGTGGTGGATTCCATGTTTCTGAGTTTAGTTTGAGCACTAAACCATAAATGTTGCCATTCCTCGTGAACAGTGTGTTTTAAGTGAGTTTGAAGGTCTGTATGTATAATAAACTCATGATCTGGATTAATTTTTCCACAAGCCTCCCTAGCTAAGTTGTCTGCCTCTTGTTGCCTCCTATACCAGAGTGAGACGGCACCCATATTATTACTGTCGATTTTCCACACTGGGATATTTCCCTTACCGTTTTATGTATGTCTGCAACAATAGGATATTTGTTGTAAAGTGTTCCTATGGCATTGACAGCTGATAATGAGTCGCAGCAGATAATCGCTCTGGTATGGGAAGATTTAAGGAAAGTTTCTAGACAGAAGTGTACGGCTGTGAGCTCTGCTGTATACACACTGCAAACATCCGAGAGTCGTAGACTCAGATTTATATCCGCTCCGAAAACGGAGCAACCAGTGGTTAAGCCGCATCTAGATGCATCAGTGTAATATATTGTGTCATATGGGTACTGGCTGAGAACCCCATAGAAATCTGCTCTTAGAGAGGGGGCAGGTGTTGTTCGTTTGTTGTAAATACTCAAGGTTGTGTTGATAATGAGGTGGTTTTCCAACCATGGAGGATCTTGGGCAACATTCTTTCGGACGTAGTGGATATCTCTTGAGCTTAAATTATTGTGTATATCTAAATATATGTTAGCAAGGCGTGAATAGTTTTGAAATACCCTGTTCATAACAATCGAGTGTGCAGGGTTGCATGTATCCGATGTAATCTTCGCAGCATATGACAGCGATAAATGTTTCCTCCTTAGCCACAAAGGTATCTCTGCAGTTTCCCTTAGTATACTTAAAGTAGGACTGGTCCTAAAAGCTCCTGTTGCTAGTCTTAATGCTGTATTTTGGATAACATTTAGTTGCTTAAGAGTTGACTTACTAGCTGATTAATATAAAATAGAACCATAGTCAAGTCTTGATCTAATAAGGCATCGGTATATTGTAAGGAGCACAGTTTCGCTAGCTCCACAATTTTGATTTGCCAGTACTTTTAGGATATTAATTTTCTTAAGACATTCCATTTTAATATAATTAATATGAGATTTCCATGTTAATTTGGTATCTAATATCATCCCAAGGAATCTATGTTCATCTTTCATGGCTAAATCACTGTTGTATAGTTGTAGAGGAGTGATGATGCTGACGTGCCTTCTTTGAGAGAAGAGCATCACTTCTGATTTCTCCACGGAAAAGGTAAAACCAAGTTCTTTTGAGCATTTCTGTATTGAGAGTATGGAATCTTGTAGTAGTATTCTGGTTGAATCTGCATTATTTCCTCTACAAAAAAGTACTATGTCGTCGGCAAAAAGGGATATCTTAACTGGTTGTGCTATGTATTTAGTGACACTGTTTATGGCTATTAGGAAAAGAGTGGTACTCAATACAGAACCTTGAGGAACTCCATTCTCTAGTTCATACTGGGATGAGATGGCTCCGTTCAATTTGACTCTAAATCGCCTATTTTCTAGGAAGTGTTGTATAAAGTGAAGAATGTTTCTCTTTATATAATTATCGTGTAGATCACGAACAACCTTGTGTCTCCACGTTGTATCGAACGCTCTGTTTATATCTAAGAATACTGCAAGTACTTATTGTTTGCATGCAAATGCTTCTGTTATTTCGAAGTTTAGTGTTATCATGCTATCCATGGTAGACCTGTTTGGTCTAAATCCATTTTGATGTTGGCTTAACATACTTTTGCTCTCGAGAGTCCAAATTAATCTGTTATTAATTATTTTTTCTAAAACCTTGCAGGAAGTGCATGTGAGAGATATTGATCTATATCCAGAGGTTCTATCTTTTGGCTTGCCTATTTTGTGAAGCGGTAGCACATCAGCTTCTTGCCAGATGGAGGGAAATTGATGACTCGCCCAAATTAGGTTGTAAATATCAAGTAGTTTACTTAACGCAATTAAAGGTAATTCTTTTAAAAATACCATAGGAATATCGTCTGGACCTGCTGCCGAGCTATTTGCGTTGGCGAGTACTCCACTAAGCTCTTCCATTCTAATGGATGAATTGATTGGAGCTGCGTTATCATCACCAGGATCTATACGAATGTTTGATTCAGTTTCCTGTTTTATTTTGAGAAAATCTGAAGAGTAGTTTTCATTGCCAGAGATGCCGTAAAAACTTTTTGCCATTAGATTTGCCATATCGACGATTGAAGTGACCAGGTTGTCTTGACTATCATATAAACCCGGTATATGGTGAAAATTTTGCTTTCCTTTAATCCTATTAATTTTGTTCCATACTGCAGAGGAAGGGGTGTTTATAGATAGAGTTCCCACATATTCTTCCCATGATTTTTGTTTGCTTTCTCTAATTATTTTCCGAGCCAATGCCTTAAGTATCTTCAAGTCCAGAAAATTGTGTTGTGTTCTGTGTTTTCTAAACTTATTGAGAGCTCGTTTTGCTTCTTGGACAGCAATTTTGCAACTGTTGTTCCACCAAGGTACATGCGGTCGGCTGCTGTTAGTAGTACACTTTCCTATGTGATTGGTTGATGAACTAATGATTATTTTGTTGAAATGGTTTAAACACGCCTTTGCATTCGTATAGATGTTGAATTCTTCCATCTTTTCAATTATTTCTTCTCTGTAACTTTCCCAGTTTGCTGAAAAAATATTTCATTTACTGATGAGGAATGTTGGTTGGGTACCAGCAACAGACTTTAATGCAAATAGGAAAGTGGTCACTGTCATATAGGTCATCGTGGGGTTTCCATTCTGTGGACATTGACAAGCTAGGACTGCAAAAACTGAGGTCAATGCAAGTTAAACTTCCAGATCTTGCACAAAAATGTGTAGGTTCGCCTGTGTTTGGAAGTATTAGATTTGAGGATTGTAGGAGTTTCTCAATTTCTCTACCTCTTTGATCCGTTTTGATGTTGCCCCACGCGCTGCTTCTAGAGTTAAAATCGCCTAAAAGGTAATAAAACGGCGAAGGTAGTTGTTTTATAAGCTCATGAATGTCACGCTCATTTAGTGGTTGGCTATCTGGACAATATATACTGCATATAGAGAACCTCGTGGGAGTCAATACCTCTACTGCAATTGCTTCGAGGTGGGTGTTCAAAGCTATGCTTTTAACCATAATCTCTGTGGAGGTAAATATAGCAGTTCCTCTACTGGCTCTAAGAGACGCTTTTCGATTAAATAGAAAAGAATTGTAGTTTTTCAAATTCACTGACTGTTCGTCTTTTAGATTGGTCTCTTGTAGGCAAATGATATTTGGTTTTGAGTATGCAATCAGTGTTTGTAAGAATGGAAGACGTTTAAAGTACCCAGAGCAGTTCCATTGAAGTATATTAATTTGATCTATGAATTCTGTAAAATTAATGATTTGAGTCAGAGTCGTCTACTTCCATAGATGAGATACTCTCTGTTTCGGTGCTTTGCTCAAGGTGCTTACGAAACTTTGTGTTTAATCTAGATATTCGATTCTTGATCGCCTTGTTTGTTATGTTTGGGTAAATTTCGTACATCATTTGTAGTAGCGCAGGTATATTAGATCTGCTTACAAATCTAAGGGCCTCTTCTATGGGATCACAAGAACCGAAGGTATTTTCCAAGAAACTTTTCAGCTGAGCAAAGTTTAAAATGTATTGTGGTTGGTTGGATGCGATTATCTCTCTAACATTGCTTAGTGCAGTGTCCAGATCGATGTTAGATTTCTTCTTTTTCTTCTTTGGTTGAGTTTCCGGTTACGTAGGTATCACAATTTCGGTATCAACTACTTTAGTTGCTGGCTGATAGTCAACAGATGCTGCAAGATCAATAAGTGAACCAGTGCTACTAGATGGTGCTGGTCTTTTAACAGATTGTATTTGATTTTCCGGACATGCAAGAGGTTGTGCCTCTTGAGCATCAGCATCGCTCATAAGATCTTGAGAACTGATTGTGTTTTCTAGTGGAGGTGATATGCTTTCAAGAATAGCTTTGTCATTTGCACCGCGAGTTTCTATACCGTCGTTCTCTAAACGAGTTGGCAAATTTGTGTTTAATTTCTCGCTGTTTTTACAATTAGCAGCAATATGGTCTGTCTGTTTGCATATAAAGCAGGCCATATCGTCCGCATTTATAAAAATTCTGTGCTCCATGCCCTCAAAAACAATGCATAATGTCGATGGTAAGGTTTGATCTGCTGGAAGCGGTGTTATATAAACCTGTCTTCTAAAGCTTAAGATGTACGCGAACTCGTCCCCGACCATTCCCGCTCTCAAGAAAGATGGCTGGCTAACTAAATTTAACCCACACTCTTTAAGTGCGTCAGCAATAATTTCGGGCGGTATATATGGGCTTGCGTTTGAAATTATAATTCGCTTAGCTGGAGTAACTAAACGTCTGACACTAGTATCATGTTCACCTATTTTTATCGTGCTATGCTCGTTTATCACTAAATCGACTAAGGTGGTTGTGGATAAATAGATGCACACACGATTGTGTGACATTCTAGAAGCAAATAAAATATTTCTCGCACTAGTAATTTTGCTGACTGCTTTTACATACTCAATAAGTTTTGGGCCGTCAACTGCATTAATGATAATAGCTTGTTCTTTCTTGGGTATTACTTGAACTGGACGTGATGCAATAACGTGAGCATAGGATCTGAGTGTTGAAGCGTTTGGGTTTTCTGATCTAGTGGTCATTATATTTGTGTATACAGTAGGTTGGTTAACTATTTCTTCATTGTTGGGCGTTTGGCTGCTCCTATACATAGAGGCAGCCTCGTTTTGTAGGCTTATTTTGTAGCCTTAATATGCAGGCCACAAGTCGAACTCCATCAGTGTATAACTGGTTGCCAATTATTATTTTTAAGAACGGAGTTTATGTATGAGAATATATTTGCGATAATACTATCTCTGTGTAGTGATAAAAATATGCAAATATTTACTTGATTTATATTACCGTTAATTTGTAATCTGTCACTTAATTGTTCAAGAGTGCACTTTTAATATAAGATTATTTACTATAGTCACTATCTGACACTATGGAATTTATTTGCACTAAAAAACTGTCAAGAAATGAGCTTAAATAACTCGTAATATCGCGAAAACTACGATCCGAGATGAACGATGTTTACACGACAAAGCCTTAAAGTCGAATCTCTATATCAATTATTATACTATTATTTAAACCATTCGTTACTATTCGTTATTAGAACGTTAGTAAAAAAACCAATAATAAAACAATTGACACCCAATTGTGGGGCAAAATGTGTTTAAAAATTAAAATACTAAACGTTAATTAAAACCCATACTTTAACAATTGACGTTAAACGTCTATTCATTGATAAAAAACCTACTATTTCAATGGACGCACAAACGTGGGACTTCAATATGTCTGTGTGCGTGTGTTTGTGTGTGTGTGTGCGTGTGTGTGTGTGTGTGTGTGTGTGTGTGTGTGTGTGTGTGTGTGTGTGTGTGTGTGTGTGTGTGTGTGTATCACACGGATAATTCAAAAAATAATGGGCCAATTTTGATAAAATTTGGGGTGTATCTTCCTTTTGTAAATGGCTTGAATAAGTTAATTAGCCAGGAAAATCGGAGCAGGTTTTCCAGAAACATCTTGAGTTTTCTTTCGAAAAATTTTTTTTTCCCAACAAATAAAACAGCTATGGTAACCAAATTTGGCAGGTAGGTTTACGATATAAAATTAAACTTTACGCCAAAATGTAGATTTCTATGTTACAAGAAAAAAGGTTATAGTAAAATATTTGGTGCCAGATCATTTCTATGAAAATTGACTACCATAACGCGCTTGCTGCGTCCAGACTTTTTTAAACTTATATAAGTTATCAAAACTAAAAGCGTTGAGCACGAAAAATGGTAAATTAAATTTTAAGAAATACATCAATGTATTTTCGTTATGGTAGTTTAATAGATCATTGACAAACTCTAGATAATTAATTATTAAACATTGATCCATAGACACATTGTGAATTGGTAAAAAATGATACACACACACATTAAAATATTGGTCTTTTCACCCTAATTATATATCATTAATACATCAATATATACAAAATAC
The DNA here is from genome assembly GCA_964006375.1 of Tillus elongatus. Lineage (NCBI taxonomy): Eukaryota > Metazoa > Arthropoda > Insecta > Coleoptera > Cleridae > Tillus > Tillus elongatus. Next base: position 32,528,906 of record OZ023270.1, read on the forward strand.
AAGAGAAAATTGATACTCAACATATTAGTAAATGTATACATATAGCATATCAGTCTTTTTGCGCTCAACCCTTTTAGTGTTAATAATTTTTATAAATAAAAAAAAATAAGACCAGAAAAAATATGTTCTTTGTAGTACATTTAGAAGACAGTTGCTTGTAGAAGCTTTCTTTATTTGTTTATTACATATTCAATGTAAGCGATAAGGACAGTTTCGAAATCAATTCTAAAACCGTGCTGTGATTGCGATATTATATTATTAGAGTTCAAAAACTTAACTATTCCTTTATGTACTACTTTTTCTATAATTTTGAAAAATACTTGAAATCGAGATAGGACAATAGTTTTCCAAATTGTTACTGTCTCCCGCCTTCAACACCGCAACAACTACAGCAAGTTTCAATATGTCAGGGCATTTTCAAGATGTATACATGCGTTTATAACATTTGCAAGTGGTATGGTAAGCTCGACAGCATGTTTAATAATTTTCATGGGAACATTATCAAAGCCGCACGATTTTTTATTAGGAAGGTCACTGATGATTTCAACATTCAGTAACAGGTGTTACAAAAGTGTTTTTGAGCTATATTTTTCCGTTGTGCAGCTTTCAGACATCTGAGTACATCTAAATAAAAGGGCTAGACGCAGCAAGGGCGTTATGAAATTGGATTTCCATAAAAATGTTTTTAATCAAAAATATGTCTCTTTAATGCAAGCAGGTATCAATTTGGTCACCGGTATAACCTATATAGTAGAAACAATGTACCATATTTTATCAAAAAAAACTTATTGTTTGAAAATGTATAAAAAATTTCCGAAAATTAACTTAAAAAACCTTAGGTTAATAGCAAATTGAGTTATTGAACTTTGAAGCATTTAATGAAAATTCGCTACCAAAACGCACTTACTCTGTCTCGATTTTTTTCTTACAAAATGCAAAAATGTACTAATATAAGGGTGTTGGAAAAATATTGTAGGAATCACCAACGACTTATGGCCCATCCTGTGATTGTCAAAATAATTTTATAAGATGGAGCTCAAGACACCCTATAATTAACGTATACAATGTTTTCTCGTATCTTGTATAATAACAATTATATTGAGCTTTATCGTAGAAATGCGTCAGCTTGTATATATGTAAACAGACAAAAACTGAAACTAAACGCGGATATGGAGTCTAGAGAGCCTAGTTTGCACTCATTTGAAGAAATCTTTTTTAAATTCAAAAAGCGCGGTCTCCTCATTAACGCATTTATTTTACCAAAATTGCCTAAAATCATACACCGTTAAACCATAAACTTAACTAAAATTACTGCCAAAGCGTCAGAGAAAGGGTCTTGTTGAAATTACAATGACGGTTGAAGCTGAAACTTAAGGGTTCGCAGAACACTCTTCTTGATACATTTTGTTTACATAATTCGTATTTGTTTCAGGCTCTTTGCTTAAATGTTGCCAATTTTGACGTTTCAAATCGCGACTTTGAGGTTTTGAGGAAAACCCCAATTTTTTAACCTTAAATGCCTATAACTTTTTTATCTTTAAACTTACAAACGTAAGATTTGGTACATGGTTCACTATTTATATTACAAACACGCGTGCCAAATTTTGTTACCCTTACTTTGTTATTTCCCGAGATATAATTTTTTTCGAAAGAAAACAAAATTTTCCGGGAAAACCTGTGCCGATTTTTCTGGCTAACGAACTTATCTAAGCCACTTGCAAAGGAAAGAAAATTCTGCAATAAATGCTTGTTTTTAAAAAACTATTTAACTCTTAACTTATTATGTAAAACTTTTCTTTGATATTTTGCCTAAAAACGCATATATCAAACTTTGTTATACCAATGCGCTACACTGTTTATTAAAAAAAAAGAAATTTGTGTTTAGAATATTTGCCTAAACCTAAAGCTATAGCACAGATAATGATACTCACCAAAAATAAAACAAGAATCCAAAGACAATCACAAATTAGACACTGTCAAAAAATTGTAAAAAAAGATTCACTTAACAACAATTCTAATTCAATCACAAATTACACATTCTAAAATTGTAAAAAATGTTTTACTGAATTTAACTTAACTAGGTTGGTCTTTATTTCGCGGTAATGAACATATGGAACATGGCTGTAGTGGGGGTCTAACACAAATCAGGATCCCACTCAAAACACCCTAGTAAAAAGTTCCAAAAAAATAAATTATCACAATTGGATAAAGCTGCAAAAAGTCCTTTCGAACCCGGTGGGCCTCTGTATAATCCGTGCCTATCACGTCCACCTCCTATTTCAATCCCGTGACGGGTGTGTGTAAACTTGCAATACCGCGGAACGCCTTTGGTATTGAAAAAACGACTTACGCGATAGCCGTTATATAAAAATGCTTTTGGAGGCATTCCCAAAATTTCAAGGGTACACGCAAATTGTTCGTCTTCATCATCTCCGCGAAAGACAGGGTATCCTAGGTATAATTCTGCCAGTATACACCCCAGAGACCACATATCTACCGGTGTACCAAATCTTCGGCCTGTGCCACCTCTGGTACACGGTATAATCTAGTGCCTCGAACATTCATCCTACAGTAGTCTCGCTCGTGAAGAGCTAGTCCAAAATCTATCACTTTAACGTCTAAGCCGACATCTTCTTTCAGCACAATGTTTTCCGGCTTCAAGTCACAGAGCACTATTTTTAATTCACGTAGCCCCTGTAAACATTTTAGCACTGATACAGCCAGTTTCCTTAAGATGTCCACGGAAAATAAACGCCGTTGCATTTTGCCGACTAGTTGCCGACGATTCATAGACAGTAATTCGAAAACTATACACAAGTGGCCCCGGAACGTAATGGAATTCAGTATGCGTACAATATACAATTTATCTCCGTCTCGTTCACGGAGAAACTTTAGTATTTCCACTTCGTTTTTAGCCCCTTCGGAATATTGCCGTCGCCTCCGAATGACTTTTAAAGCAACTTTGATGCGATTTTTATGGTCATAAACTGTTTCAACGCTACCAAACCCGCCAGAACCGATGGAGTCTAAAATTTCGTAACGAAATCGTATATGGTCGTTTGTAACAAACTTAAAGTAACCTTTGGCATCGGTAATAGTACCGGATTTTGTAATATTAGAACCTATAAAATAAATTTGCCGGTACTGGAAAATCTCTCGGTGCTCATCCCGTATGTCCGTAACGCTTAAGTACGTCGGCGGGGCAAGATGGATGATGAAGTATTTGTGAAGATTTCAAAGCTGGCTGCTTCCTCTTGATCTCTTAGCATGTTTTCTTCGCACACTAATTCACAGTTTTTCTTACTTATAAACAATAGGGGAGAAGGGGGCAGGTTCGGACACCTTTTTTTCAGTCTTATATTTCAGGCTAGAGTAAAAATTAATAGCAAATTGATACTTCACTATGAAGAACAGATATTTCCCAACATTCTGCTAAGATTTAAAAACGAATATGTAAGTTATTTTTTGAAAAATTCGGAATTTTGTCAAAAGTTACAATTGTCCGGAAGTTCCCCACTGTGGGGCACTCACGGACAAGGCCGGGGTAGTTTCGACAATAAAAAAAATTTCAGGGACTTCATTTATTAAGAACATTTATTAGGTGAGAAATAACAAAGTATGTTTTTTTACAACATTACTTAACATTATAATCAAAAAAATTTACATCAAATCGAATATATGATGCCATTCGTGAAGTTCCTGGTGTTGTCATGGGTTTTGGTAGCTTCGACACAATTTCCTTGCTTTCAACCCATGAAACATCCCCATTCTATGGGAATACAAATCCTTGAAGATACTTCTTCAAAAATGTGACTTCAAATTCCCCATTTTCTAAAACTTTTCCAATATAATATAGGGATCGTTTTTTTGTTGCAAACTTCACTAACAAGTAATCGTCCTTTGTGATTTCTTCATCGTCTAAAAGTTGAGCAATATTGTCATTATCAGCTTCAAAATCTAAATCTATATCGAAATGAGACAAATTGTTTCTAAACTTTTTAGTTGCAGTGACATTCAAGGGTAAATCTATGTCAGAATCTGATGATGAAGTGTCATCTTGAACTGCTTTATTCTTCTTTCTCTTTTCTATTTTTAACTGATCACTATTTTGTGTTTTCTTTGAAGTAGATTCTGACACCAATTTTCTTGAAGTGTTTGTCTTTTTTAACCTTAACAGTCTAATTTTTTCCAATTCCTCAAGTCTTTCCTTTCCAGGTGTAGCAGTGTATTTTTTATCTTCCTACTCTCGATTTTCTATTCGTTTTTCTAGGGCAAGCCTTAGGTAACGGTTTTACATCGAAAGGTTTTACAATAGATACAACAGAGAGTATTCTAATTTTATCCCCGGATTTGACAGCTTCATCTACCAATTCATTCAGCATAACTCTGATCATAGTTTCTACGTCGTGGTTTTTTTTTAGACAAACTTTGAACTTCTATATCGAGGTCGGGCTGAACGGTAAGGCTTATATCAACAATTTTTGCATGGATCATGTTATCCTCGTTTCCAGGACAAGGACGGTCTGTAGCAAACGAGGCGCAAAAATCATCGTCATTATAGACTATCGGGTCAATAGGCCACAATCCAGTGCTCTTGAAACTACCTATCATGTTACAGGGAGTGAAAGTTTGCAAATATGGCTGAGCTGTCAATTTCTCTACATCATAAATAGTAATCTGCTTCTCAAGGTTCGATAGTATGAAATCATTGAAAGATGCCTTGCATTTAGATTTGAAAGGACCAAACACGACCTTGTCCATTTTATGAGTACAATGCGGCGGAAAAGATAGCAATACAATTCCATGTTCTCTGGCATACAAAATAGCATTTAAAGACACATGTGTCTCATGATTAGCTAATAGCAGGAGAATCCCATTCGATGGGCTGCAATGTGTATGATTTTTAATGTGCTCTAATAATTTAATATGTTTGCTGACATCCATCCAGATTTCTCAGCAAAACCAACAACCCCTGGAATAGCACCGGACAAAAACTGATCCTTCATTCTTACACGAGGGAATATGAAGAGCGGGGGAATCGAACCACCAACAGCTGAAATTATTCCACACATTGTGAGTAGAGATCCTCGCTCGGCAGATACACACTATCCTACTGCGTTCGATCCTGTTTCTGCTATTATTCTGCGTGCTTGGAGGACTGTTGTTCCAAACACGATCCGGCGAAAAATTATATTTATCTTGCACTGTTGCATAATTATTTAAAAATTCTTCCACATTGCCTTTGTTGAAAGCCGAAGCTCTTGCTATACTTGTGTTTTCAGGTTAACAGTTAAAAAGCTTTGGATGGCGTTTCATGAAACACTGCATCCAATCAATGCCCGCTATTTTGCTCTTCTCCCAATTTTCAGGAACCTTCTTACCCAACTTAATGGCATATTCGAAAGCCAATTCACGACAGAGTTTATATGTCAAGCGGTGACACATTTTTGAACATTATGTGAGATATAACTCCAATTCCATTTCTTCATTTTTAGAAAATACTTGCCGTGTGGCATATTTTGATACACCTGTCCCAGGTTCAGATGCATCACATTCGTTCCCATAATCGTCGATGTTATCATTCAAGCGCATTTAACTTTCGCAAGGCTATCATATACAGGGTCGCTGATAAGTCTGGAAACGGTCGATTATCCGGGAAAATATACAAGGTGTCGAAAAAAGTTTTATACAAAAGTTTTTGGGTTCTTCAATGTCTACTAGGCGGTGATAATTTCATTTATACAGGGTTGGTCATACAGGCGTGGCACACCAATATTAATTTTTTTTTAATGGAACACCCTATATATTATTCGATATTTCAATCCTTCTCTTAATTTTGAGCAACATTTATCAGAAGCATGATGTACATAAACTCAATCGTTTCCGGGTAAAAAAATAAATAAAAATAAACGCTATTGTTTTTAAAATCTATTGGATGAAGAACAAAAAAAAATGAAAAGTAGAGTATCTCTTGAAAACAATCTGTGAGTGTGAAAAGAACCGGTTGCGATGTTTTTAACATTGTTTGGAATCCTATTTTATAAGATGTTCAAAGTGTTCTCCATTGACCTCCTGACAATAATGAATTCGCTTAACAAAACATTGCACTGCATTTACAAGAGCGTTTTGAGGAATGTTATTAATTTCATGCACAATCCTTGCTTGCAACTCTTCAATATTCTGCGGTCTATTTTGGTAAATTAAATTTTTTACATGACCCCACAAAAAAAAGTCAAGCGGCGTCATGTCGGGAGACCTAGCTGGCCATTCAATAGTTCCCCTGCGCCCTATCCATCTGCCAGGAAAGGTTTGATTCAGATATTCCCGTACCTCAATTCCAAAATGAGGGGGTGCCCCATCCTGCTGAAACCATATTTCTTCCGCTGGTAGATTTGGGTCGTTATTGTTCGGAAATAATCGACTTACGTCTGGAACAATTGATTCTTGCAAAAGTGTCAAATATCGAGCAGAGTTCAAATTACCGTGTATAAAATAAGGTCCTATGATATGTCCACCAATAATAGCACACCAAACATTTACTTTTTGCGGTCTTTGGGTGTGAATTTGTTCCATCCAATGTGGGTTTTCGTCTGACCAGTACCTACAGTTGTGTCGGTTGACTTGTCCATTCAAACAAAATGTAGATTCGTCGGAAAACAAAATGTGGTTGGCAAAATTTTGGCGTAACTTCTCCATAATAAGTTCACAGAACTCGATTCTGCGATCAAAATCGTCTTCACTTAGTTCTTGCAATAAATGAATTTTATATGGACGGAACTTTTCCCGCTTCGTAATCTTTTGAATTGAATATCGACTCATATTGTGATTTAAAGCCAATTGCTGTGCCGAAGTTTTCGGATTTTCCACCACATCCAATATTACATTCAAAGAATTTTCTTCATTTGTAACGGTTACTGGCCTTCCAGTTCTAGGTTTATCCTTGATACCGCCAGTTTCGTGAAAACGATGCAAAGTTTTCGAAACTGTGGATTTGGAGATCGATTCCCGCTCAGGATGCAACTCATTGAACATAATCACCACTTGAGCAAAACTTCGTATTCTATCACCGTACCCTATCATCATTAAAATTTCGATACGTTCGGTTTCACTTAAACTTGCCATTTTGCACAAAAACTGTTGACACTAAATTACTAATGTTTCAAAACTGTTGACACTGAATGAATGTTTGACATTCGTTGTCCTGGAAACATTTTAAAACAAAAGAATAATACTGCGTTTCTTATGGGCATCTTATCTTATCTTGGGATTCCAAACAATGTTAAAAACATCGCAACCGGTTCTTTTCACACTCACAGATTGTTTTCAAGAGATATTCTACTTTTCATTTATTTTTGTTCTTCATCCAATAGATTTTAAAAACAATAGCGTTTATTTTTATTTATTTTTTTACCCGGAAACGATTGAGTTTATGTACATCATGCTTCTGATAAATGTTGCTCAAAATTAAGAGAAGGATTGAAATATCGAATAATATATAGGGTGTTCCATTAAAAAAAATTAATATTGGTGTGCCACGCCTGTATGACCAACCCTGTATAAATGAAATTATCACCGCCTAGTAGACATTGAAGAACCCAAAAACTTTTGTATAAAACTTTTTTCGACACCTTGTATATTTTCCCGGATAATCGACCGTTTCCAGACTTATCAGCGACCCTGTAGAGTAGATGTTGGTATATTGAATACGACTGCAGCAGCTCTTAAAGCCATAGTTTTGCTGAAAACATTTCTTATAGCATTCCTGAAGACATCAGTGGGGATTTCTGGTTTAATAGAACGTTTTTTTTTGTATGTTCGCACCATCCTGCAAACAAAAATGAATATCAACCTGATAAAAATTGTCAGATTGCATGAGATTCATATGAATTAAAACTGTATCATATTATATTGTATTATCTCGTATTTTTAGAATTGATCACATTCTCAATCTTCTGTAATCCATATTGTATAGCGGAGTTAACAGAAACAATGCGTATCCTATGTAATCTATTTATTACAGGGTAAGTGAACCTTGGGGCAGGTTCGTACAGTCCGGACTTGCCCCACCTGAAGTGCACGGATGTGCCCCAGCTGCACATAATTGAATTTAAATGCGCTAGTTTTTACAATCACACGAAATACTAACAGTTTTTTTGAGGTTATATACATAAAAATAATCACTCATCCTAGTGAAACTATCAAATCTTACCTGAATTTGAAAAGTCGCGGTGTAAGACCTTACTACTAGGTAGCTTAATCTTATATCAAGGGTCCGTTTTTCACAATTTATTATGTATTTTTTATAATTTTCAATTTAAACTCACCATGTCAGTTGTCAACGTTTCAAGATGGTAGACTGAAGAAACTACTGGGGGATTGGTTATTCTGGTATCATTTCTTGGCGGAAAACTTGAACTGTCCGGAGGTGCCCCATGTCCGGACCTTCTCTCCTATTTACTTTTATCAAATACATTACAGCACTACTAAATTAATTCTTCACTTAGTAATTCAATATGTACAGCACGAACTGATAAACTTACTATTAACTCGAAGAAAACTCGTCGTTAACTATTCGCACAGTTTAGGAAAGGCTCGGATATTATCTCTGAAATCGGTAACCACACGGTATATGGAACGAATATTCAATATTAAATATTGTAAAGTCAAAGATTTTATGGCTAAATTCAACAATAGATTGAAGTTACTTTTGAGTTAGAGAAAGACGGACCTTCATCATTCCTTCACGTATTACGCATAAACAATTATTATAAACTAACATTTACAGTACATAGAAAAGAAGCGGCTATTTTAAATTATATCGCAAATAACACACAGTACGTTGTTCAGTACAAAATAGCAAATTTAATTTTGTTAATTCACAGTTTGATACCATTTTTTCTCAGTCAATGTACATATTAAAAAAATCTGGTCGCAACTAGTGCGCTATGGTAGCGAATTTTTATTAAAATATTTCAATTCACGGAAAATTGTTTTCATTAAATTCTTATAACTTTTTTCTTTTAAGTTAGACCTCAATTTTGACATATAGTATACGTTTTATTATAAAAATGTTCGTACCAAATTTAGTTGTCATAGCTTTGTTACTTTTGCGAAAATTGTTTTCATTAAATTTTTTCTTTTAAGTCAGAGACGTCAATTTTGGCATATAGTATACGTTTTATAATAAAAATCTGCGTATTTGTCAGCTTTGTAAATTTTAGGAAAAATTATTTTCACTAAATTATTATCTCTTTTTTTAAGTCAGAAACCTCAGTTTTGGCATATACAGTGTACTCTCGATTATCCGGGCTAATGACGGGGACCGGCGACACGGATAATCGAAAAACACGGATAATACGAACCTAATAAAATGCGTATATGTAATATATGTACATATACATATAGCGCATGCATTATATGCATATATAGACAATATGTATGTACATATGTACTAAAGTTATATTAAGTGGAAAACTTACAGCAGATCAATTGGATGCATTTGAAGAGGATCCTCTCTTGAAAAAATCTGTAATTTTAGTCTGTTTTTCATATTCACTAATTTTTTGTCTGATCGAATTTCTTATTTTGCGCACTGACACAACATCAGTATAGTCAAAACCCACTTGAATCATATAGTCTAGAAGACTGTTAGTATTGTCCAGGGCACTTTGATGTTTTATTTTAGAAACATTCATTTCCTCGTCACTTTTAGAAATACTGTCTTCATCGTCAGTTTTGTGTTCTAGTGTCTGCTGAATGATTTCTTCGTCCGTAAGATGTTGGAACCCAGCATCGTCAGCATCCGTGTTTAGCCACTCCTGCAGATTGCCATCATCAACACTTTCAAATCCTCTTATTTTGTGAGCCAAAGTCATGAGAGGGATGTTGTCTTCGTCCTCTGAATCACACTCTACGTCTGTGTTGGGTAAAATTTTCTTCCAAGACCGCATTAGAGTGACTGGTTTTATATGTTTCCAATCATCTGCGATGTTATAAACCGCATCTACCAGTCTATATTTTTTCCACAATGAAATTAGGTTCTCTTCTTCTATCAAAGATTTCAATAGAGTGGTTCTATAGGAACGCTTCATTGTGGAAATTACTCCCTGATCCATTGGTTGGATCAGAGCTGTAACATTCGGCGGTAAATACATGACTGTGATGAGACCATCATCTGATATCAGAGTCGATTTGTCTGGATGAGATGGTGCATTGTCAAGCAGAAGTACCGCTTTCTGTTCAATTCCTCTGCCAGCCAAGAAAGATCTCACTTGTGGCACAAAATCATTGTGAAACCACTTATGGAAGATTTCCCGGTTCATCCATGCTCCTTTTTGATTGCAATAATTAACAGGCAGCGTAACTTCGGTACCTTTGAAAGAACGGGGTTTTTTGGCTTTACCAATGACCAACAATTTCAGCTTATGTGTGCCGCTCGCATTAGCACAAGGCATAACTGTTACGCGTTCCTTCGATGATTTGTGACCAGGTGCTCTTTTCTCTGTTTCACTCGCTAAGGTGCGAGATGGTAAGCATTTCCAGTAGAGGCCAGTTTCATCAGCATTATAGATCTGATCATATGACAAGTTATGATGTGTCACATATCGCTGAAAACTTGGGACAAATTCATTAGCTGCTGAAATATTGCCACTAAGTTGTTCACCCTGTATTGTGAGTTCGCGAATTCCGTGCCTCTGCTTGAAACGTGTGAACCACCCAGATGAAGCATTGAATGGCTCTTTCAAACCCAAGCTTTCATGAAATTTCTGTGCTTGTTGGGTGCATATAGGCCCTGAAATTGGAGTTCCTTCCAATCTCTTTTGATTGAACCACTTCAGCAGAGCTTCATCCAATGCTGGATGCTTCGCACTTTTCATGGTTTTCCGTTTGGACGGCCCTTCCGCACTGTCAGATGCTGCAACAAATTCTTGTATCTTCACTTTATTGTTTTTAATATCGCGCACTGTCTGCACACCAACGGAATAATCACTGGCAATCCTATTCGCAGATTCACCTTTCTCCAACTTTTCAACAATTTCAAGTTTTTGCTTGATGGTTAAGACGGTTCTTTTCCGTTTCAAAGACATACTGTACGAACTTAATGCCGTAGAATAGACCGTACCGAGAATGCACAAACTCGTTTCGCGATCGGAAATCAACTGAACATTGCACTGACCTGAATTTATCGGGAGTCAGGACCCTTCAGAAAATGCAAAAATGTGTACATATACAGCATGTTCAACAAATGTGTGAATATCGTCAAAAGATATCTAATCTACATTACATATCTGTCTAGTTTCTTTCTACCGTGCCGCCGTCAATACCGAACAAGAGCAAGTGTGAAAAGATCGGCGCAATTAAATTTTATTACCCTACCATAAACATTGCCGGACATGGACCCATCTCGGCGGTTCTATTGTAGTGGCACGTTCTGACATAAATAATAAGAATTCGTGACAAAGCTCGTTTTGCTTCTAGGAATTTACTGTTCGATATTTCTCTTCATTCTTGCAAGGTTGCAATAGTTTCATAATAGGCAGACTGGTACATATTTGGTCGTTGATTGTTATTTTAAGGATATCTATACTATGGTTCGTGGGAGAGAAAACGAGAAAGATTCAAATTATCATTAATTCTTTGAAATTAAATTTTTAGATTTTGATCAGTTTCTCCACACGGATAATCCGCAAACCGGATAATCCGCACACGGATAATCGAGAGTACACTGTAGTATACGTTTTATAATAAAAATCCGCGTACTAAATTTAGTTGTCATAGCTTTGTTACTTTTACGAAAAATTGTTTTCGTTAAATTCTTATAACTTTTTTCTTTTAAGTTAGAGACCCCAATTTTGGAATATAGTGTACTTTTTATAATATAGATGTGCGTACCGAATTTAGTTGTTAGAGCTTTATTACTTTTACGAAAAATTGTTTTTATTAAATTCTTATAACTTTTTTCTTTTAAGTCAGCAGAGACCTCAATCTTGGAGTACAGTATACGTTTTCTAATAAAAAATGTGCGTACCAAATTTAGTTGTCATAGCTTTGTTACTTTTACGAAAAAATGTTTTCATTAAAATCTTATAACTTTTTTCTTTTAAGTTAGAGACCTCAATTTTGGCATCTAGTATACGTTTTATAATAAAATGTGCGTACCAAATTTAATTGTTACAGCTTTATTACTTTTACGGAAAATTGTTTTCATTAAAATTTTATAGCTTTTTTTCTTTTAAGTTGCTGTAGATTATCAAAACTGAAAGCGTTGAGCGCGAAAAATGGTAAATTAAATTTTAAGAAATACATCTATGTATTTTGGTTATGGTAGTTTAATAGATCATTGATAAACTCTAGATAATTAATTATTAAACATTGCTCCATAGACACATTGTGAATTATAATAATAAACTTTATTGATTACAGAATTACATACAATTCTATTTCAATGTTGAAAGGCGAATAGGATAGAAAAACAATAAAGTTCGCAAAAAGTATTATGTGTGTGTGTTTTGTTTATTTAACGTCGGCCTATTTCCGCAACTATGGCCAATCACCGACGCCAGGGAGCAGTTTCACCTCACCATCCTGGATTTTTTTTCGAACCTCTGCCTTTCTGTACGGAGGGTAGGGATCTTTAACGTGCCCAACATCGCATGGTCATTGGACCGACGGCTTTACGCCCCCTCCGAATGGCGGAACGTGCAGACATTCAACTTGCTCAAATTAAATGCCAGAACCTCGGTTGATATTAATATTACAGTTTGTACTGAAAAAGTGAAAGGAGTACCCTGTGATCGAACCCAGTACCCTTCGGTTCAGAGGCACACGTTCTTACCTCTGAACCACCGAGGCTCTGCTAAAAAGTATTAAACTTAAATCATTAATTTAAATAAAAAATATCCACTCTACAAATAACATCTAAAAAAAAAGAAGAAAAAAAAACAAACTCAGCATTCCTAACAATCAGTACCATAAAATGTAAACATTGGTAGATTAATATGACTTCCTCTCTGTTTTCCCTTCTTCAACTTGTGCCTGCCTAACCCCGCCCACTTTTACCCTCTTAGCCAGCATACACACATCCACCCAACTCTCCTGCAAACCGTCAAATAAGAGGACTCCAGCAATAAATATGAGTAAACGATAACAGAATTTTATTCATTCATAATAAAAGCCCTCAGCCTCAAGCATGCCGATAAGTAATGAACAAAAAGATCAGCAAGCAAACTTCGAACAGACTTTAAGTCATTTAGTAAAGGCGTTCTAAGTGGCTCATATATAGGACAATCAAATTAGACGTGGATGAGCGTCTCGTCCCTCTGCAGGTTGCATACCGTGCAAATCTCTTGAAATTTTAAAGAATAGTGACTACCAAAAATAGAACAAGTTAAAGACCTCTTGTAGGAACAACGTATTTCGGCGATCACTCTCTTATGGGAATGCTCAACCGCAAGTAAGTTTTGTCAAAGCCTTCAAGACTATAAATCTCTGTACAGCAAGCGTGAGTTAGAAATAGCGTCCAAATCGTTTTCTTTAAGGGTAGCTAGATATTTATCGAGAATAGTGTCCTTTTTACTTTTAAGAGTACCAAAAGAAATATTTACCCACACGTCTTCGAAGCCTAGCTTAACTACAATGTCCCCAACTTGATTGAGCCAATTGTACTGTGGTGCAACATCCCTAAGTTGCAGCATTCGAACTAAGCATTTCTTCGGCAAACGACTATCATCCAAAGAAAGCAACTTTTGCAACCATCCGAGTGTCTGCTTGAAAACAATATATTCAAGATAAATTACGCTAGCTTCCCTTCCAACTATAGGATCGGGAGTTGTTTTAGGTAGATGGAGGATATATTTAAAGAAGCCTACTTGTACCTTCTCTATAATATTGACATACCGTAAACCCCAGATTGGGAGGCAATGTCTAAGGGCGCCTACAATAACAGAGATGTACAGCTCCAGAACAGAACCCCACGGAACACCCCTATATTTTCCCAGCAGTGAAAATGCTGCACCAAATTAAGATCTTGACCTATTGTAAATAGACTTTGACATCTCAAAGAAAGGGGATGATGTGAAAAACAAAACGTAAGAAAACGAAGAAACAGTATCCAAAGTCTTGTCATCGTAATAAAGTTTTACGCTATTATTAGTTGCTCCTGATCTAGCAAAACGCATCACTTTAGTTTTCTCAATATTGACTATTGGATCGTTTCAAATCTCGACTTTGAGGTTTTGAGGAAAACCCCAAATTTTTATCTTTAAATACCTATAATATTTTTATCTTGAAACCCACAAACCTAAATTGTACATGGTTAACTAATTATATTACAAACACGCGTACCAAATTTTGTTGCCCTTACTTTGTTATTTCCCGAGATATAAATTTTTTCTAAAGAAAACACAAATTTTTACGGGAAAACATGTGCCGATTTTTCCTGCTAACGAACTTATCTAAGCCACTCGCAAAAGAAAGAAAATTAAGAAAATTCTGCAATAAATGCTTGTTTTTAAAAAACTATTCAACTCTTAACTTATTATGTAAAACTTTTCTTTAATATTTTGCCTAAAAACGCATGTGTCAAACTTTGTTATACCAGTGCGCTACACTGTTTATTAAAAAAAAAAGAAATTTCTGTTTAGAACATTTGCCTAAACCTAAAGCTATAGCACAGATAATGATACTTACCAAAAACAAAACAAGAATCCAAAGACAATCACAAATTAGACACTGTAAAAAATTGTAAAAACAGATTCACTTAACAACAATTTAAATTCAATCATAAATTACACATTCTAAAATTGTATAAAAAGGTTAACTGAATTTAACTTAACTAGGTAGGTCTTTATTTCGCGGTAATAAACATATGGAACATGGCTGTACTGGGGGTCTAACGCAAATCAGGATCCCACTCAAAGCACCCCTGTAAAAAGTTCCAAAAAAATTAATTATCACAATTGTATAAAGCTGCATAAACTCCCTTAGAATCCGGTGGGCCTCTGTATAACCCGTGCCTATCACGCCCACCTCTTATTTCAATCCCCTGACGGGTGTGTGTAAACTTGCAATACCGCGGAACGCCTTCGGTATTGAAAAACGACTTACGCGATAGCCGTTATATAAAGAGGCATTCCCAAAATTTCAAAGGTACACGCAAATTGTTCGTCTTCATCATCTCCGCGAGAGATAGGGTATCCTAGGTATGATTCTGCCAGTACACACCCCAGAGACCACATATTTCACGGTGTACCAAATCTTCGCCCTGAGTCACCTCTGGTGCACGGTATAATCTAGTGCCTCGAACATTCATCCTGCAGTCTCGCTCGTGGAGAGATAGTCCAAAATATATCACTTTAACGTCTAAGCCGACATCTTCTTTCAGCACAATGTTTTCCGGCTTCAAGCCACATAGCACTATTTTTAATTTACGTAGCCCTTGTAAACATTTTAGCACTGATACAGTCAATTTCCTTAAGATTTCCACCGTAAATTGACGCCGTTGCATTTTGCCGACTAGTTGTCGAAGATTCATAGACAGTAATTCGAAAACTATCCACAAGTGGCCCCGGAACGTGAAGGAATCCTGTATGCGTACAATACTCAATTTATCTCCGTCTCGTTCACAGCGAAACTTTAGTATTTCCACTTCCTTTTTAGCCTCTTCGGAGTATTCCCGTCGCCTCCGAATGACTTTTAAAGCAACTTTGATGCGATTTTTATGGTCATAAGCTTTTGCTACGCTACCAAAGCCGCCAGAATCGATGGAGTCTAGAATTTCGTAACGAAATCCTATATGGTCATTTGTAACAAACTTAAAGTAACCTTTGGCATCGGTAATAGTACCAGATTTTGTATGAAATAAATTTGCCGGTACTGGAAAATCTCTCGGTGCTCATCCCGAGTCAACTTATGTCCGTAACGCTTAAGCACGTCGGCTGGGCAGGATGGCTGATGAGGTATTTGTGAAGATGAAGCTTCAATGCTGACTGCTTCCTCTTGATCCCTTAACATTTTTTCTTGGCACACTAACTCACAGTTTTTCTTACTTATAAACAACAGTATTCACCTTTATCAAATACACTTCAGCACTACTAAATTAATTCTTCACTTAGTAATTAAATCGGTACAGCCCGAACTGATAATCTTACTAATAACTCGAAGAAAACTCCTCGTTAACTATTCGCACAGTTTACGAAAGGCTCGGATATTATCTCTGAAATCGGTAACCACACGGTATATGGAACGACCAAGATTAGTCAATTTTGGTCATCGGGTGGCTGACCGGTAGGCTAAGTGTTATAATAAATGACCACGACGGATTCCAAGTAGTGCCAATGTCTTTAGTGGAAACTGGAGGGCAGACACGCGTTAAAGGGAGCTTCCAACCTTGTAATACTGTAGATTCACCGTCTCGGCATTGAATTCTCCACCAAACGATTTTGAAAATTTGACAATTAATACAAAAACTTTTGGTAAAAAATTATTTGTTTTCCTAATTCACATAGCAATGTTTAATTATGAGAATATGGATTTATCAGCTGAAAATAGATTGTTTTTTAGACAACTGTTATGTGGACAACCTTTTTGTAATATTCAATACTAAATATTGTAAAGTCAAAGATTTTATGGCTAAATTAAGCAATCGATTGAAGTTACTTTTAAGCTAGAGAAAGGCGGACCTTTATCATTCCTTGACGCATTACACATAAAAAATTATTTCAAAGGAACATTTACAGTACATAGAAAAGAAGCGGCTATTTAAAATTATATAGCAAATAACACACAGTACGGTGTTCAGTACAAAATAGCAAATTTAATTTTGTTAATTCACAGTTTGATAGCATTTTTTTCTTAGTCAATGTAGATATTAAAAAAAATCTGGTCGCAACTAGTGCGTTATGGTCACGGAAAATTGTTTACATAAAATTCTTATAGCTTTTTTTCTTTTAAGTTGGCATGTAGTATACGTTTTATAATAAAAATCTGCGTACTAAATTTATTTGTCAGCTTTGTTAATTTTACGAAAAATTGTTTTCAATAAATTCTTATAACTCTTTTCTTTTAAGTCAGAGACATATCAATTTTGGAATATAGTGTACGTGTTATAATAAAAATGTGCGTACCAAATTTAGTTATAGCTTTGTTACTTTTACGAAAAATTGTTTTCATTAAATTCTTATAACTTTTTTCTTTTAAGATAGAGACCTCAATTTTGACATGTAGTATACGTTTTATAATAAAAATGTGCGTACCACACTTAGTTGTCACAGCTTTATTACTTTTACGGAAAATTGTTTTTATTAAAATTTTATAACTTTTTTCTTTTAAGATAGAGATCTCAATTTTGGCATATAGCATACGTTTATAATAAAAATGTGCGTACCAAATTTAGTTGTCACAGCTTTGTTACTTTTACGAAAAATTGTTTTCATTAAATTCTTATAACTTTTTTTCTTTTAAGTTAGAGACGGCAATTTTGGAATACAGTATACGTTTTCTAATAAAAAATGTGCGTACCAAATTTAGTTGTCATAGCTTTGTTACTGTTACGAAAAATTATTTTCATTAAATTTTTATAACTTGTTTCTTTTAAGTTAAGAGACCCCAATTGGGCGTATAGTATACGTTTTATAATAAAAATCTGCGTACTAAATTTATTTGTCAGCTTTGTTAATTTTACGAAAAATTGTTTTCATTCGATTCTTATAACTCTTTTCTTTTAAGTCAGAGACATCAATTTTGGCATATACTATACGTTTTATAATCAAAATCTGCGTACCAAATTTAGTTGTCATAGCTTTGTTACTTTTACGAAAAATTGTTTTCATTAAATTCTTATAACCTTTTTCTTTTAAGTTAGAGACCTTAATTTTGGAATATAGTATACGTTTTATAATAAAGATGTGCCTACCAAATTTAGTTGTCAGAGCTTTGTTACTTTTACGAAAAATTGTTTTCATTAAATTCTTATAACTTTTTTCTTTTAAGTTAGAGACCCCAAATTTGGCATTAAGTATACGTTTTATAATAAAAATATGCGTACCAAATTTAGTTGTCACAGCTTTATTACTTTTACGGCGAATTGTTCTCATTAAAATTTTATAGTTTTTTTTTCTTTTAAGATAGAGACCTCAATTTTGGCATATAGCATACGTTTATAATAAAAATGTGCGTACCAAATTTAGTTGTCACAGCTTTATTACTTTTACGGCGAATTGTTTTCATTAAACTTTTATAGCTTTTTTCTTTTAAGATAGAAACCTCAATTTTAGCATATAGCATACGTTTATAATAAAAATGTGCGTATCAAATTTAGTTGCCACAGCTCTGTTACTTTTACGGAAAATTGTTTTCATTAAATTCTTATAACTTTTTTTGTTTCAAGTTAGCGACCTCAATTTTGGCATATAGTATACGTTTTATTATAAAAATGTGCCTACCAAATTTAGTTATCATAGCTTTGTTACTTTCAGAGATAAAAAAAAATTCCCAAAGAAAACCCAACATTTTCTCGGAAAAACTGGTCCAATTTTCCTGCCAAGAAACTTATCCAAGGAAGGTACCTCCCAAATTTCATCAAAATTGGCCTATTATTTTGTAAGCTATTGGTGAGATAGATACAGAGTGATTCGTTAAGGGTGGTGACCGGCTGTATCTCCGAACCCATATATCTTAGAATTTTCGGAAAAAAATTAATAACAAAACCTGCCATAAAAAGAGCAAGTGCGTTATGGTAGTGAATTTTTATTAAATGCCTCAAACTTTGATAACTCAATTTTATATATATATATATATATATATATATATATATATATATATATATATATATATACAGGGACGCTGATAAGTCTGGAAACGGTCGATTATCCGGGAAAATATACAAGGTGTCGAAAAAAGTTTTATACAAAAGTTTTTGGGTTCTTCAATGTCTACTAGGCGGTGATAATTTCATTTATACAGGGTTGGTCATACAGGCGTGGCACACCAATATTAATTTTTTTTTAATGGAACACCCTATATATTATTCGATATTTCAATCCTTCTCTTAATTTTGAGCAACATTTATCAGAAGCATGATGTACATAAACTCAATCGTTTCCGGGTAAAAAAATAAATAAAAATAAACGCTATTGTTTTTAAAATCTATTGGATGAAGAACAAAAATAAATGAAAAGTAGAATATCTCTTGAAAACAATCTGTGAGTGTGAAAAGAACCGGTTGCGATGTTTTTAACATTGTTTGGAATCCCAAGATAAGATAAGATGCCCATAAGAAACGCAGTATTATTCTTTTGTTTTAAAATGTTTCCAGGACAACGAATGTCAAACATTCATTCAGTGTCAACAGTTTTGAAACATTAGTAATTTAGTGTCAACAGTTTTTGTGCAAAATGGCAAGTTTAAGTGAAACCGAACGTATCGAAATTTTAATGATGATAGGGTACGGTGATAGAATACGAAGTTTTGCTCAAGTGGTGATTATGTTCAATGAGTTGCATCCTGAGCGGGAATCGATCTCCAAATCCACAGTTTCGAAAACTTTGCATCGTTTTCACGAAACTGGCGGTATCAAGGATAAACCTAGAACTGGAAGGCCAGTAACCGTTACAAATGAAGAAAATTCTTTGAATGTAATATTGGATGTGGTGGAAAATCCGAAAACTTCGGCACAGCAATTGGCTTTAAATCACAATATGAGTCGATATTCAATTCAAAAGATTACGAAGCGGGAAAAGTTCCGTCCATATAAAATTCATTTATTGCAAGAACAAAGTGAAGACGATTTTGATCGCAGAATCGAGTTCTGTGAACTTATTATGGAGAAGTTACGCCAAAATTTTGCCAACCACATTTTGTTTTCCGACGAATCTACATTTTGTTTGAATGGACAAGTCAACCGACACAACTGTAGGTACTGGTCAGACGAAAACCCACATTGGATGGAACAAATTCACACCCAAAGACCGCAAAAAGTAAATGTTTGGTGTGCTATTATTGGTGGACATATCAAAGGACCTTATTTTATACACGGTAATTTGAACTCTGCTCGATATTTGACACTTTTGCAAGAATCAATTGTTCCAGACGTAAGTCGATTATTTCCGAACAATAACGACCCAAATCTACCAGCGGAAGAAATATGGTTTCAGCAGGATGGGGCACCCCCTCATTTTGGAATTGAGGTACGGGAATATCTGAATCAAACCTTTCCTGGCAGATGGATAGGGCGCAGGGGAACTATTGAATGGCCAGCTAGGTCTCCCGACATGACGCCGCTTGACTTTTTTTTTGTGGGGTCATGTAAAAAATTTAATTTACCAAAATAGACCGCAGAATATTGAAGAGTTGCAAGCAAGGATTGTGCATGAAATTAATAACATTCCTCAAAACGCTCTTGTAAATGCAGTGCAATGTTTTGTTAAGCGAATTCATTATTGTCAGGAGGTCAATGGAGAACACTTTGAACATCTTATAAAATAGGATTCCAAACAATGTTAAAAACATCGCAACCGGTTCTTTTCACACTCACAGATTGTTTTCAAGAGATATTCTACTTTTCATTTATTTTTGTTCTTCATCCAATAGATTTTAAAAACAATAGCGTTTATTTTTATTTATTTTTTTACCCGGAAACGATTGAGTTTATGTACATCATGCTTCTGATAAATGTTGCTCAAAATTAAGAGAAGGATTGAAATATCGAATAATATATAGGGTGTTCCATTAAAAAAAAATTAATATTGGTGTGCCACGCCTGTATGACCAACCCTGTATAAATGAAATTATCACCGCCTAGTAGACATTGAAGAACCCAAAAACTTTTGTATAAAACTTTTTTCGACACCTTGTATATTTTCCCGGATAATCGACCGTTTCCAGACGTATCAGCGACCCTGTATATATATATATATATATATATATATATATATATATATATATATATATATATATATATATATATATATATATATATATATATATATATACTTAGAAAGTTTAATTTTGGTATGTAGTAAGGTCTTTCCCAAGGCAAGATATTCACCAAATTTTATTGATTTATTAAAATAACTTTGTAACATTCAGAGAAAAAAATTCAAAATTTGAATAACTCAATGTTCTATTAACCTAGAATGTTGAAATTTGGTACGTAGTAAGGTCTCTCCCAAGTCAACATATCTTGACATATCATTGACATACACTTTAGCATAAATTGATTTGCATTGTTGTCTATCTTGGGGAGGGTAGATGCTCACAAGCCTGTGATGCCTGGGCCTACTTGTCAAGTGTGTTCCTCTAAATGTGGTCGCTATACACATAATCTGCAATGCAAGAGATGCGAGTCATTGTTCCATTTAAAATGTCTGAAGCTGGATATCGAGAACTTTCATGCAATTCGCCGTAGGGCTGAGGAGGGTGTTGCTTGGTTTTGCAGTTCCTGTGTGGGAGACGTGAGTCCGGTTGCAGATGAAATTCTGAAGAGTCAGTCCTCGGGAAGCGAGGCTGCTCAGTCTCTGGATTTGGGTGGCCAATTGAGTGTCACAGGATGTGCGGAGAATTGTAATGACCACATGCCTGGGCTATTCTCTAAGCCAGCGGTTCTCAAACTTTTTTGGTGACGGAACCCTTTTGGAAAGCGAAATACTTGACGGAACCCTACAATAAAACAAAAATGTCTTTATGTGCATTCTTTATTAATAAGCATAATACGAGTATTATGTACAATGTAAGGTAACAGTTACTTAGTAAAAAAATCTAATGGGAGGTATGAAACTGTTTTTTATTTTTCATCAATTGGTTGATATCAGGTTTGATAGAAGAGAGTTGAAGTCTCATATCAGATTCGGCGTCCAGTCTATTGCGGTATTTTGTTTTTGTAGCTGCATTGGTTGAGAATCCTGTTTCGCACAAGTATGTTGTTGAGAACGGGAGAAGAACATTCAGAGCCATTTTGGTAAGCATTGGATATTCAACACGGATTCTGCACCAAAAATCATTGAGAGGCGTCGTTTTGAACAGTGACTCCATACTTGTGTCCGATGCCATTTCTAAAAAAGATTCATATATCACGTTTGACATACTTTCGGGCTTTTGCAAGTTGGGTAAAAAAGGATTATGAATCCATGAATTCATTTTCATTTTTGTATTCTGTTCTTCGGGAAAATACGTGTCAAAAGCTGCGCGCATCGCAGTGAGATATTGGACCAATTCTTCAAATCTTGAAACATTTCTGAGTCGTTATCGCTAACAAACTCACTGAGTGACGTAAAGCTTTCTATTTCCCTCTTACCAACGCAAATAATCCAAAAATCTAATTTTCTTTTGAAGGCAGATATTTTGTTACAGGCCTGGAACACTGTTGTCTGTTAACCTTGTAATGATAAATTTAGTTCGTTCAGTTTTTGAAAGATATCTGCCATAAAAGACAGCCGGAACAACCAAGTTTTGTCATACAAACGGTGTTTCAAATTAAAAGAGATATCTGAAAAAAACATTTGTAACTCGGCTCTAAGTTCAAATAGCCTTGTTAAAGTTTTACCCCTAGATAACCATCGCACTTCTGTATGGAGCAGCAGTGTTTTATGTTTGCTGCCATAATCTTCACACAATAATGAGAAAAATCGGGATTGTAGTGGTCGTGATTTTTGATAAAATTAATTATTTTTACCGCTTCATCCATAACTAATTTTTTATTTGACGGCATTTGCTTCATCGCAAGTGTCTATGCAGGATACAATAGCTGGAACTACAATTAGGCGCTTTATTTTTTATTCGTGACACTGCTCCTGCTGTTTTACCTGTCATCGCCTTGGCACCATCTGTACAAATGTCAATGCAATCGTTCCAACTGAGATGATTTTCTTCAAAAAGTATATTTATTTTATTAAAAATTTCTTCTCCGGTAGTGTTTGTGGCCAGCGGTGAACACATAAGCATGTCTTCTTCAAAAGAACGTTCATATGGATATCTCACGATAACCAGCAAGATAGCCAGACCAGCGACATCAGTCGACTCATCCATTTGCAAGACGAATCGTGTTTTTTGTAGACGTGTAACTAGTTCTTGTTTGACGTAGCTTGCCAGATCATGAATTCGCCGTGAAACCCTATCGTTTGACAGCGGCACAGTAGCAAGATGCTTTGCAGATTTATCATCGAGCATACATTTTGTTATGTCTAACACACATGGTTTTATTAAATTATCGGCGATAGTGTGCGCTTCACCTGCTTGTGCAATGCGATAGCTAACTAAATACGATGCCTCCGTGGCCTTTTCATTGACAGTTTGGATTGTATACATCATAGTTTTTTGACTTTCCAATAACTGTTCTTTTTTACGTACAAAAAATTACTCATTCTTGTCTTTAAACTCGGGGTGTACAGTTTCTAAATCTCGGCGCAACTTGGCAGGTACCATGGAACTATTAGGAAGCAGTTTACTACATAACATGCAGAGAGGTGAGCCGTTGGAATCAACAAAGCCGAAACTGATATATGATTCATCATACTTCCTTTTTTTCGCTTTTGAAACCGTGGAGCTTGGCGTCTTTGCATCACCGTCTTGATCGGGAATTGCTGTATACTCCGCGCGTACTGCTTTTGAACATTCGGCTTCGTTAGAAGATTTTGTTGCAACACGTTTAACGCCTTTAAGCCAACGTTCCATTCTTCTTTATTAATAATGTTACGTGTCAGGATGGTGGGGTCAAAATAATGCATAGAAGAGTTTAATTAAAAGAAGAAATGTACAATACAGATACAATCAGAATACAGCAGTAGAACACTGAACACTTCGTTTAAAGTTCGCAATTCGTTCCGCTAGCTAGTAAGTACTTATCGCTCCGAACGCTAATCGTTGATTGATTGAGTGTCGGTCGAGGAACGATCGTCGCTTTTATAATCCTAGTCTCGATTTCGAACATTATCAACGATACTCGAGTCTGCGCCTTTGATAAATAAATAAACCGAAATAAAATAGAAATACAAATTGACAGTGCAAACAATTCTCGACTTTATGTTTTGGAGTTAGAGCCGAAAGTGGCTTGTTCACAATTATAGCGCCTAATCTCAGAGGCGGCTTTTATCAAAGGGACTGCGCGCACACAAGTAGATACCTAGTGGTGGCGACTAAGCTCGACTGCGCCTCGTGTTACACCGCGTGAAAGAGTCGCCCGAGTGCACGTATCGTGGAACGGTCGACCATAGAAAGAGGTGTTTTTAATTATTTTATTTTTCTAAATTCTTGCGGAGCCCCCACAGGGGTTTCGCGGAGCCCTAGGGTTCCGCGGAGCACACTTTGAATGTGGCTGCTCTAGGCTATCTAGTCTGGAGTCTATCTTGGTGGGTCAGCTTTCAGAGATGATATCTGCTATATTGGGCTTGGAGAAGACACTTGCTCTGCAGAATGATGAAATAATTTCGCTTAGAAATAAAGTCCACTTACTACGTCAGAAAAATGATTCCTTGAATAATCTTGTCGAGGGCGGTTCCGCTGGGTCTGACGGTGGGGATGCAGGAAGTGTTGCCAGCACGAGTTGTGCTCACAGTGCCAGTAAGAAATATTCTTCAATGATTATCAAGCCGACTGCCCAGCAGGGAGGTGCGGTCACTAAGGCTGATTTACTCAAGAACATTAGCCCGATCGAGACCGGTGTTGGAGTCTCTAATATCAAGCGTATTAACGGCGGAGGCCTTGTTATAAGTTGTTCCAGTAAGAGCGATGCGAATAAATTCAAGAAGTTAGCAGAAGATAAACTTTCCACCAAATACACCGTGAAAGAAGTTCCTTCTCTAAGCCCACGTGTCAGGATTGTGGATATTTCTGAGAAAACAGAGACCGATCAGGTGGCCGCCACTATGAAGCTCCAGAATCCTGATATATTTTCCGAAACATCTGAAATCAAGCTGGTGTCATATGGAGTTGTAAAGTCGGTCAGGCGGAGGATTTATCAAGCTCTCATCCAACTGGATGGTACATCTTATCAAAAGGTTCTCACTGCCAAAAGGATTTTCGTTGGGTATGATTCTTGCACCGTGTATGATGCTCTGGAACCCATTAGATGCTTCAGATGTATATATAATCATCTGTCCAAAGTATGCCAAAGTAAAGTCATCTGTCCTAAATGTGTGGGTGACCATCAGGTGATCGATTGCACTGCCAGTGAATTTAAATATTGTAACTGCATGGCGGCTGGTCGGATTTCTCCAGGACTTGATATCAATCATGCGGCCTGGGATAAATCATGCTCTGTTTATAAGCACAAAATGCAGCTTTTTCGAGCCGAGACTGTCGGCACTTCACATTGACACACCTTCCTTACACAAATCAAAAGGTTCTGTAATTCTTAATTATGTTAATATATATTATCAAAACGTCAGGGGCCTTCGGACACGAACAGATGATGTTTACTCCTTTGTTTGCTCTCAGGCACACCCACTTGACTGTTTTGCCTTCACTGAAACTTGGCTGGATAATGATATTTATAGTGGTGAACTGTTTGATGATCAGTATATTGTCTACAGATCTGATAGGGATTTTTCTTCCTCTTGCAAGACTAGGGGGGTGGTGTTCTGCTTGCTGTGCATTCTCGCTTTGCCACTCTTCGCGTTGATATTCGGAGGGACTGTGATAGGTTTGATGCTCTTTCGAGGGTTGACATTGTGGGGGCCAGGATCTCGGATCATCGAGTCTCGCTTAATGTCTTTGTTGTTTATATACCTCCCAATACTCCTGTTAATGACTACTTCCTCTTGTTTGAAGCTCTTGAATCCCTGTGCATAAAACATGGTCGTGAGACATTCTTAGTTGGTGACTTTAACATGCCTGAATACACTTCTTGTCGTCGGAACAACCCCTCCTCTCGTGTGTCTGCTTTTCAAAATTTCTCTAATCTACTACTCCTTGAACAATTTAACCATGTTGAGAATATTAACAGCAGGATTCTTGACTTGGTTTTGTCTACACACACTTGCTTGGTGGAGAAGGCTCTTGATTCGCCCATGATTCCTGATGGTCATCATCCCCCCTTAATCATAGAGTTTCCTGTCAAAGGTTCAGTGATCTCTTCCCCTGCTGGTGACACTGGGCAAAGATCATACAATTTTCGTAAATGTGATTTTGTCAGATTATATGCGGGGCTTGGTGGATTGTGCTGGGATGGCAGGGATGCGCTTCAGGATGTCGATTCTATGCTTGACTTTTTCTATTCCAGAATATACGACTTGTTTGATCTGTATATTCCCATAACTGCTCCAAGAGCATTTAATAGGTACCCCCCGTGGTTTTCTAAAGAAATTAAGATTAGTATCAAATATAAATATTCATTGTGGTGTAAGTTTAAGAAGTCCGGAAATGCGGAGTTTCTACATAAATTTAGGGAGCTGAGACAAAAGCTTAAGAGAGACATTTATCTTTCTCGAGTAAACTACTCCCAGAGGGTTGAAAAAGAGGTTAGGTCTAATCCTAAAAAATTCTGGAACTGCACTTCCCGGCGCCATCAAAACTTTCCTATTGGGAGTTCATCCGGCCAGCAACAGACAGTTGAGAGTTTTGCTTATTTTGCGGGATGTTCTGGTTCCACCCCCACCTCATCACCTACAGCCGGCAGCCTGGCTTCAGATGACGTCTCAGTGTTTTTTGTTGATGACTTTACAGATGATGAAATTATTACAGCTGCTAAGAGAGTCAAGGAAAACATGTCCTGCGGACCTGATCTGGTTCCTGGCTTCTTGGTGCGCGACTGCTTGTATGCTTTCTTGACTCCACTTAAGAAAATTTTTAAATTGATTCTTAAATCTGGAACATTCCCCGCGATTTGGAAGTTGTCACGGGTTTTCCCTGTCTTCAAGGCGGGGGACAGAGGTGATCCATCA
Source organism: Tillus elongatus (assembly GCA_964006375.1). Classification (NCBI taxonomy): domain Eukaryota; kingdom Metazoa; phylum Arthropoda; class Insecta; order Coleoptera; family Cleridae; genus Tillus; species Tillus elongatus. The sequence continues at coordinate 32,555,776 of OZ023270.1, forward strand.
AACTATCGACCAATAGCCATACTATGTGTCTTCTGTAAGATATTCGAGACCTGCCTTTTTCAGCGAATACTGTTTCACATCAAAAACATACTCTCCATTTCTCAGCATGGTTTCATTCCAGGGAGATCGACGGTGACGAATTTAGTTGATGTTACACAGTTCATCGCGTACGCTCTCGACCGCTTTGTTGATGTAGTGTATACTGATCTATCTGAGGCCTTCGATTGTCTAAGTCATTCTGTTCTAATTGGCAGGATGAGGGCTATCGGATTCTCTGAGGGCTTGCTTGGCTTATTCAGATCTTACCTGGATGGAAGGAGGCAATTTGTCGAGGTTAGGGGCTTCAAATATAACACATATCACATTACTTCGGGAGTGCCACAGGGTTCCATTCTCGGTCCACTACTGTTTAATATATTTATTGACCCAGTTAAACATGTGTTACATGTCCGGTTTTTAATGTATGCAGATGATATTAAGATTTTTGCAAATATTTCGAGTGTTGTTGACTGTTTGCAGCTTCAGAACTGTCTTCAGATGCTTTATGAATGGTGCTGTCAGAGTGGTCTTTCTGTGAATGTTTCGAAGTGTTGTGTGATGTCCTTTACTCGAAATAAGCACTCAATTACTTTCAGATATAATATAAGGGGGCTTTCGCTTAATCGCCCCGGGACGGTTAGGGACCTTGGAATTGTTTTTGATGGTACTTTATCTTTTAAACCACACTATGAGCAGACTGTCAGTTCCGCTTACAAAAATCTTGGGTTTCTGATAAGGAACAGCAGGAATTTCTCACTGACTGACACCCTCTCCCTGCTCTTTCGTTGTCTGGTTAGGTCCCGACTAGAATATGGCTCAGTTGTGTGGGCTCCTACTTATGAGATACATGTGGCAAATCTGGAATCTGTGCAAAGGAAGTTTCTAAAGTTTGTTAGCTTTCGTGAGGATGGTCATTATCCTTCTATTGGTTTTCCTCAGGAGAGTTTACTTCTTCGCTTTAGTCTGCAGAGTCTGTCGATGCGCAGGCAGTGCAGTCTCGTTATATTTTTATACAAACTGGTTAATTATGTGTTCGACTGCCCTGATCTGCTTCAGCAACTTAATTTCAATGAGCCTCGTGTTGCAGCACGTTTTCCAGGCGCATTCTATCTCCCGACTGCTCGTACGCGATTGCTGCGGTCGTCTCCAATCTACCAGATGTGCAATGATTACTCTGCACTTCAAGACCGCCTTGATATCTTCTCATGTAATATATCAGAGATAAAAATGTTTTTCAAAGAGATGTAATTTGTGACTATTGTGTAATTCCTTTGATGATTGTTTGTTATTATATTTTGTGTAACGGCCCATCCTTAATTTAGCTTTTAAGCTGTTGGATGGTGTATGTATAAATAAAAAAATAAAAAAAATAAAATAAATATCTAATGAATTTCATTAAAACAACTTTGTAATTTTCGGAGAAAAAAAATTTTTTAAATAGAAAACTAAAAATTTTCGCGGAAAACCCTGTCAGATTTTCCTACCTAACGAACTCATTCCAGTCATTAATAAAAGAAAGGCACTTGCATCGAAATTGGTTGATTATTTTTTGAGTTGTCGGATGCAGATTTGTTTAACCCACTATACAGACGCGAATCGATACACACGATTGACGTTGTCAGACCAAAACTGACGTTGCCAGATCCGCTTTTTTTTTTCAATGCTTTTTTTGTCTCTTTAGGGTGGTATTTGTCGATCAAGTAATAAGAAAAATTCAGTTTTGGGACTGGAAATGCGTCCCTGTATGATATTATATAGGAATGTAGTTCTACAAATTGTTCTGTAGAGGGCGTCTTTTATATACTATATACCTTATATAAAACGTTATCAGGCCCACAATATCTAGTCGACGCTACCAATTCCAAGAACTGGCGACACTGTGTATGCATGACTTACTAGATGTTGAATGTAATGAAGATAATTAAAGTAACTTGAACACTGATTTTCTATCACTAGGTTAAATAATTTGCTTCCCTACATTCGCGCTTTAAGTGTTTCAATGTCCCCTACAAATAATAATTATAAGTTGATAAATCAAATACTAGAGCCAGTATAACAATTTCTATAACCGCTCAGTTTTTCTGTATTAATCTATACATATTATAAAACAGAATCCCCCCGCCGCGTCTGCCTGTGTGTCTGAACTCGATAAGCTTAAAAACTACCGAAGGGATTTTCATACGGTTTTCACTAATGGACGGAGTGATTCATAAGGAAGGTTTAGGTGTATAATTCATTGAGGTTTTTTGTAAATTAGCTGAAAAATAACGATGTTTGTTAACGATGTCGAAAAAAGATCATGCCGCGTGGGAGCTTTACTTAAACCAATAGAGTTATATGAAAACAATGTATTATGGAATTATTCCTCTTAAAAAGGTATATTCAACTGTAGCAACGCTATATATCTATCTTCTAAGATTAACACACAATAAAGAAAAAAATATTGCTAGATAATACTTTTAAACATATCTTTAAATTAAGCGATTTCATTTACGTATCCTTTAAATTAAATTAGACCATCGTTTTCTGAATTTTATCTAGATTGAAACTCTTTATACCAAAAATTTTATAAAACTCCCCCTGCCGCGCCTGTCTGAACGTGGTAAAACATTCTGTAAATTGGCTGAAATATGACGATGATTGTTGGAGATGTCGGAAAAAGTCATGCCGACTGGGGAGTTTTATTGGTGTGTGCCGCGTAAACCAATAGAGTTATATGAAAACAATGTATTATGAAATTATCCCTCTTAAAACATCTATTCAACTATAGCAACGCTATATGTATACCCGTGCAAAGCCGGGGCGCTTGCTAGTAAATAATAACATCGCTGTCTTAGTAGGTCAGCGGGTAAAACGTAGGCACGCAGGGCGGTGGTCCCAGTTTCGCATCTCACCGCGGTTACTTTTCCATAATTTATTTAAAAAATTGAGTACATACTGAAAATATAACAACTAATGAGGCCGCATCATTTATTTAAGCAAGTTGAGTGCCTGCACACTCGATCTTTCGGAGAATACGTGAAACCCTGGTTCCCTCTCCCATGCAATATTGGGCACGTGAAATACCTTTACCCTCTTTAAAAGGCAATGGTTTGGTAAAGCTTGTAGATTGGTGTGGTGAAACTGCCCCCTGGCGTCAGTGATTAGCCATAAATGCGTAAACAGGCAGACGCTAAATAAACAAAACAATGACAACAAAATATGAAATATGTGATACAAATAAAGAGGATGTGAATAGCAATATTAAATGATTTTCTATACGTACCTCATGAACAACAAAATACAAAGTTATTTTTACTTATACTGAAGTTTTTACATCTCAGAAAACCAACGTATTTTGAAGACTAATAAAACAAATCAATCAGAAGTTGACATATGATATGTCACTAATTGTATGACAACTATTTTGTTAACAGTGTAGTTTCTTCAAAAACGTAATACTGATTATATGTCTTTATATATATATATATATATATATATATATATATATATATATATATATATATATATATATATATATATATATATATATATATATATATATATATATATATATATATATATATATATATATATATATATATATATATATATATATATATATATATATATATATATATATATATATATATATATAGCTATTGCTAACGAAAAAGCAGCCAGTCACATTTAATACAATGGCCCATAAAACGAGCAATCCGTTCCATTTCATCATTTTAAAAATGCATTATTTTCAGAATTGTGGAAATTTGCTTTCTAAATCTAGTGCTTGTCAATAACCCAGGATTTTTAGCTCCACATTTGTAGGCAAATTTACGTAAGACATATGCACCATTCACCCATCGATCTGCTGAACCTGGATTGGCAAAAATATACTTATTTGTTTCTGCAACTATATCGGTGTTTCTTCTAATTTATATAAGTATATCAATGTAAAGCTGCAGTTTTTTGTGAAAAGAACTGGAACTGGTTTGCTACCTTTTCCAAATACAACCACACGCATAAACATATTGCACATTGTTTTTTCAAATTCTGTCAAAACTTCAACAAATTCCTCTTGATTTGTTGCGAATAAATCTCATTCGTAAGGTTTAATATCTAAAAACGGTATTTCACCAATTCGTTTTCTGTTAAATACCACCGCTATCGCCATTGTGCATTCAGTTAAGATCTTATAATTTTCCATAACGTCCTTGTATTGTTTTAAATTTTCACAAGCCTTCTCTGCCAGTTTTACTATATATTTATTGAAAGCATGTATATCTTCAGTTAATGGTAACAATTTAGGTTTTGTCCACTTTTTTCATTTAGGGATTTGTTTGCTAAACTACAAATATCATTACACCAATGTTTCTCGATCATTTTTCGTAACTGTGTTAGACCTTCGACTTTTTCTTTTGGGTTCAAATTTAGAAATAAAGGATCTCTCGTAATTATTGTTTTTTTTTTGCTACATCACAAAGGAACTTTAAACTTGTACCCAAATGAAGTGCTAGTGATGATGCTTTGTAAGTCTTTGTTTCTGCATCATAGCCAGATATTATTTTTGATGCAGCTATTATAATATCGTAATTTTCAGGGTTAAAAAAATCCTTCAAGTCTGTTTCTGAAGTGGATTTTTGGAGCGCAAGCTTTAATCTGGCTAACTCACGCATTTTATTCAAGACAACAACATTCATTTGCTTTCTTAGGTGTTTACTTAGGTACGATATTCCATACAAACATATTAGAGGGTCACTTTTGGCGGTAAGACTAATAGAATTCGGCTGCATTATACCAAAAACCTCATTTTTGAGGCTACTCTTGGCTAAGTAATTTCTAAGAAGACCGCTTGTAGCTACAAACGTTTGTGATTCAGACAGATGATGATTTCGATTATACGCATTATTGTTTACGGGTTTGCATGTTTTTCTATGTCTCCATAAGTACTTTTGTATGAAAAATCCTATGCAGTTTACACAAGGAACATATTCTTCTTCCAACTTGCCATTAGTAGTACTGCTTAAAGTTAAACCAACTGGTCGTCTTACAGGTTTTAAATCACCCTTTTCTTGTTTTAAGATAAAGTGGCCCTTTATTCTTAGCGATATGATTGCCATCCTTCTTTCTTTAGCCTTAAGTGGCATTTTCAATTTTTTTTTTACTAATTCTTCATCGGCATGTACTCCTTGCAAATGTCTCGAAAAATGGGTGACTTTTTGAAAACAGAATGGACACATATCTTTCTCTTGTGTTAAGTTCATATGATGAGGTGGTGTAAGTTTGGCTAATCTAGAGCTCTAAAAAACAATTTTGTTGTATTTTTTAAAAAGTGTTCGTTAGTTATGTAAAATAAAAACGTTTCAAAAATATCATAAGCTAACTTAAGTGGTGTGAGAATTGATAAATAAATCATTATTTTTTGGATGTTTGCCTCTAGCAAAAATGTAAAACAAAGAAAACATATCGGTATTTTAAGTGCATTATTAGAATTATTAAATATTTAAGTTTTCAGCTAGCACCTTTCCTTTATGCCTTACACCCTAAATTTTTTAAGGTATTTTACTAAATTAGAAAATGATTATGTGGATATAAAGAATGTAAATTCACTTCTGGCTCGAACTATTTCAGAATTTTCTGTCGTCTGCTTGGGATGCAATTTTACTGGATGTATACTATTTTAAAAAGAGCTAGAACCTGGGGCCAATCCTTCATCTGACATATCATTTTCACATTCGCTACTTCCCCTAAGGGATAAGCTATTACTTCGATCTGTCTTTTTTTCGTTGATTATTTCTTTATTGGTTTTCAGAAAAGAACTATCTTTGTTCTGAACATTTAAACTAGCGTTTAAGTCACCCTTTTTTAAAGGTAACTGTTTTTCATAACCACAGCTTTTGTTCAGTCTTTGGAATCCATTTAAACAAAGTGCAACTTCAGAAGCACTATGAGGGTAACTTAGCTCAGAAGCTTGCAGTCCATTAACGTCTATTTCTTCATTGAAAGGGGATAGATTTTCAAGGTAGTGGTACACTGTATCAGTACCACTTTCCATTGACATATTTGCAACTTCAGAAGCACTATGAGGGTAACTTGGCTCAGAAGCTTGCAGTCCATTAACGTCTATTTCTTCATTGAAAGGGGTTAGATTTTCAAGGTAGTGGTACACTGTATCAGTACCACTTTCCATTGACATATTTGCAACTTCAGAAGCACTATGAGGGTAACTTGGCTCAGAAGCTTGCAGTCCTTTAACGTCTATTTCTTCATTGAAAGGGGATAGATTTTCAAGGTAGTGGTATACTGTATCAGTACCACTTTCCATTGGCATATTTGCAATAACCTAAAAATATTGCAATGAAAAATTCTAGTGTTCATGAGTTGTAAAAGTTGAAGGCTGATACTAATTAAGTTGTATGTGGACTTATATTTGACTCGGCCTTTATCATGTATGCATTAGTATTATATGCGTTGAAATAAACCCATTACAAATCTAAAATTTCCCATACTTGTTATATAAGTTTTACTGATTGGACTTTAAATAGTTCAGTATATCTGTCTGTTTCAACATTAATTATTATTTAGCATTCCTACATTTAAGAACTGATCCTTTCTAGTGCTAGGTAGAACTTAGAAAAAACTAATTCACACAATACAATTTTATAGATATTTTATCATTATTGTAATAAGCCGATAGCATCTACTTAAATTACGAGAATATTTGCTTTTCTATTTGGTATGTCTTAAAATTAGTACTCAACTTTAATCATACTCAATTAACCAAAAGATTTAACAACAACCAAGAAAATAGCGTTATAATGCAGATAAGTACACTTCGGAGAACACCCAAATCACCACAACACATATTTCAGCGACCTTACGGTCGTTTCGTTGACAATGTCAACATCTTCAGAGGAAGAAAATTGTAACATAAAAAACTAGATCCCGTATATTTATATCGCGTCAAGGTAAACGAACTAGTCCGAAGTAAAGTTGTCGTCCAAGAACGATCGTTTGTTTATTGCGCAGTGAAACAGGTCGGAGACGTGCTTTAATCTTCTGGTCGACAAATTTATGACCCTTATCTAATATAGGTTTAAAAGGACCAGAGCTATTTAAAGAATCAGCACGTTTCCTTTCGATCTAGAAATTTACTATGTGGATATTGGTTCATGCCGATAAAGACATCTGGTGAGATAAACATCAACTCAACTCATCTTTTCTAAAAATAGAAAACTAAAACCCAGATGTCTGTCTTACCATGTTAACTCTAATAAAGGATAAATAGTTCAACTAAAATACTACATAAAAACTATATTTATATTGATTTTAACTCTACGTGAAAGTATTTATATTGACTACATAGATACAAAAAACTGAAAAGGTATTTAAGTCAAGACAAACATAGAGATTAGTATATGTATACACCGGTCAATTTATTGACAATAATTTATTATTCTACCAGACAAATTAGGAGTACTAAGCGGTTAAATGCAAAGAGAAAATAAAGTGCTTGAAATTACAGGTGCCGCACGATTTAATGAAGTTTTGTTCTTAATAGACCTTAATATAAAAATACTTTTTAATGAATCAAGCATAGTTTGATGTCTAACATTTTTGACAAGTTTCAAATTTTCTTTGTCAATGTGGTGGTTATTATCCCATATATGTTGTGCCACACATGATTTGTCCACCGTACCATATCGTAATTGTGCGAGATGTTCATGAAATTTGGTGGCTATGTTTCTCCTAGTTTGGCCCACGTATTTAAGATCACAATCTTTGCAACTAATCTCATAAATTCGGGACATTTCAGCGACTTTGTTTTTGTCTTTCGTATTATTCAAACAATTTTTTTTAATTACTTTTCGTCGAAAACGTCAAATGTAAATCGGCTTTCTTAAAAATAGTTTCCAAACCCTTTGTGATTCGTGGTTCATAGGGTAAACACACAAATTTTTTCTCGATTGTATCATTCTTAAATGTCGTACATTCAGATATCACCTTCTTTGTTATGTGTTTGTTAACTAATTTGCCTATTAAACCATCCGAGTAACCGTTATATCTCGCCACATTTTTTATGTATTTTAATTCTGTATTAAATCTATTTTTACTCAACAGAAATTTGAAAAAATCAATCTATTTACTAAGAAATTTAAACTAGCCGTTTTTTGTGCAAACGTATGATGTGAGTCATTAGGAATATAAGTAATAGTAGCCGTTTCCTTCCTATAGACATCGAATTCAAGCGAGCTATTATTTTTATTTTTAATAACTAGTACATCTAGGAACGAAAGTTTATTGTTGATTTCTATTTCGTAAACTACCTTATTGGCTAACAAATTAATTTATTAGATACCAGAGGCAGAAACAGTCATAACGAATCTGACAAATATTCGCGAGCTATGCGGTCGGTGTCATGAAGAGGGGTTGTAAGTTCTAAACCAGTAAGCCAGCAGAAGCGTCACGGGATTGCCAAAGCAAGGTATCAGGCAGGTGGTCGATTTAAGCAGGCATGCAATATGCGAACTAAAAGCCAACACTAGGTACAATATCAAGCTAACGGCTTGTTCTAATTTCTACCATGACAAATTAATTACGGACCCTCGGGCATACGTTGCAGTTATACAGGACCTCTACAACATAAGGGAAGTACCTCCCAAGGGGGATGGAAGTTTCCCGTCAACAATACTTGAACAATGTCTCCTTGACGTAACCGTGAGACCGGGTATCGCCAGACTGTTTCGATCGCCAGTACGGGTGGAGACCTACTGCAGCCCGAAATATCACAGCTGTCGTCCAGCACCAGGACCACGAGCGCTGCTTTACAGGAGACCGCTTTGGATGATCTGGCCCTGACTAGACCGCCACGGGGTCCATATCAACTCGCAGACAGCCGCTTTACTAGTGCCCCCATGCTCTCGGGAAGACCCCCAGCTCAGGAACGCAACCCCAGCTCGCTCGAACCATCGGTGAATTCCACGGAGCGAAACGGTTGTTCCCGCGAGACAAGGTTCTTGCACACTACGGTCCTGAAGGTTGCTTCCTATCCGTGGTCCGACAGTCACACAATGCACACGGATATTCTCGGGGGAAATTACCCCTTACAGAAGGCATTCAAATCTCTGGGCAAACCCTGCCTGCGGAGACGGAAGATCACTAAGCGCCCTGTTCCCCCAAACAGTGCCCCCAGAACGACCAGGAGGCCGAATATTGCCAGACTGTTTCGATTACCGATGACCGAAGTACCCTTACTGCAGCCGGTCACCGAGACCGCCGGGGCTGCTCCACGGGAGACCGTTTTGGGTGATCTGGTCCTGACTAGACCGCCACGGGATTCAGAGCAACTCGCAGTCAGCCGCTTTGCTAGTGCCCCGACGCTCCCGGGAAGACCGCAGCTTCGGAATGCAAGCCTCGGCTCCCCCAGGTCGCCCCGCCGACACCGCCAGAGTTGGATGGTGGGGTTTCCCAGTCGCTATGTCGAAAGTTGGGCTTAGTTATGCGAAGCTTCGCTGCCGTCGTCTCTCTGAAATAAACCCACTAATAAACACAACAACATTCAAAACCTTTTCCACACCTGGACTTTTAACATCACCTCTGGCGAAGGCCACCAAGCGCGCCAAGGTGTCCGCCGACAGAGAGAGCGAGAGAGACTGTTATAGAGACGGCGACCTACCTAAACGAATCGGAAAATGAGCGGCCCGCTGAAGACGGCGCTCTCCACTGGCCGGTGCACTTGACAAAATGCTGCGTACCACTCTCCCACGGCCGGCCTGCTGGATGCGCTACTCACACACAAAGCCCACAAAACAAAATACAAAGACTATGGTTGAGACTTGGACGACGGCTGCTTACTCTCTGCGTGACTGCGTGACAGGCTCTGCGACGGTTCAAAGAAAACTACGACTACTACGCCACGGACGACCGGTCGTCATTTGCTGCAGGCACCGGTGTCGTCTGCAATCTTACGCTGCGAGATGCGCGTAGGTCGATGCAGTCGGTCAGCACATCTGACCTCGCTTTCGTCGCTGTGCATATCAAAGGCCCTGCTTGGGCGAGCATATTCCTGTAAAGCCTGTCTCTTCACCGGCTGCCGCGTCGCGCGCTCGAAACTATATATTATTAAATATTTGCAAGTGTTTTAAAGAAAAATTAAATTAAATTACATGCGGATGGAATGGATCTATTCCCGTGTTAGCTAATTAGATTATCTAATGATGATTCAGTCACTTCGTGACTATATATATATATATATATATATATATATATATATATATATATATATATATATATATATATATATATATATATATATATATATATATATATAAATGACTTCAATTGACTGACTACGTATTACTTTACCAAACCTAAACATCAGCTACAGTGCGTTGACTTGACATACGTAGTTGAACTCTCACTTGACCAAGCAGTAGCTTTGACTACGCAACTTCTACTACAGATTGCTTATAAAATTTATACGACTTCTGTAGTCAAAGTTTCTTAATAGGGCGTACGTGACGCTGAACGATCGAGGCCGTAACTATTCTCCGAGCAACCCGCCAGTCCTCCCTCCGAGGGTGTTTAAATCGACCCTCGGCTGGCCGGACATCTTGGTTGCTCAGGATCAGACAATCTGGGAAGTGTGTATATATGCTAAGAGCTCTAACGTTTTTTTCCGTGATTCAGTAAAGGAGCCATCTGGTCGTTTTATCGATCCCATTTCCTGGACACGGTCGCGTGAAAGAATTCTGTGGATTCTGGCGCTGCTGGGCAAATTAGAGATGTCCCCGCAGAACCTGCTCCAGGATTCCCTCTTAGCGTTTCTTATCTCTTTGTTTTAATCTGTTAGAGCGGATTGATATTCCCAGTTGCCTATTGTCTTAGCACGATTGAAGAGACGTATCACTTCTCTTCGTAGTTTTTCGAGGTTATTGTTCCACCAAGTAGACCCTGGACTATCTTTTTTTTTTACTTTAGTGGACAATTTTCGTGATATGCTGAGACTAAAGCATCCCTTACCTGTTCTGCCGCAATCTCAATCTCTTCACGATCCCTCACTGTGGGGATAGCGGACACAAGTCGGGTGGCGAGGGATTGCTTGTACCCCTCCCAATCCGTCCTCCTCGGGTCGCGATACTTCACCACCGGTCTAGGGCCTGTTTCAATCTCAAATAGGATGTGGGCATGGTCCGAACATGAGGGTTCAGACGACACCCTCCATTTGAGGATTTTGGAGCTCAACAGCCTTGAGCTGATCCAAAGATCTAAAACCTCTCTTCGATTGACCGTTAGAAAGGTGGGTTCCGAGCCTATGTTGTTGACAACCAGCTCCTCCCCTAATATGTATTCAAATAGTGACTCACCTCGTCTATTAGTGTCTGTGCTCCCCCAAACCAGATGATGGGAGTTCGCATCACACCCCATTACAAGGTGATAATTGTTCCTCTTGCAGTAGGTGATCAATTTCCGCACCTCTGCTGGAGGTGGTTGTTCTGCATCTCTGTCTCCGGGGGAATAGGCCGAACAGGCCACTACTTCCAGCCTGGTCCCCCCGGTTGTAATCATGAGATGGATGGCTACCATATCCTTGGTGCAGTATTCTGATAGTGTAAAATACTGCAATTTGTTTCTGATCCAGATACAGGCTCTGGGGTTGGTACCAGAGCCCACCTCTACTATCTTACCAGAAGTGTTACCCCGCTCTTTAGTTCGGTCCGACCTGGCGGTCCAGGGCTCTTGGAGAAGAGCAATGTCTATCTGCTCCTCCTTTAATTTCATGCTAAGGAGGTATGTCGCTGCCTTAGCATGATGCAAATTTGCCTGTATGCACCTAATAGGCCTGGTGGAAGGATGTATCCTGCCACTTCCTCTATTGGGGCCCATTTTGTTGGTGGATTTGATTCCCCTGCGGTGCCACTTCACGGGGGAATAGCCGGGGGAATTGATCCCCCCCCCTCACTCTCGGAAGGGCCCGCTTCATTATACAGTGAGGAGGAGGGATATTCGGAGTGGATAATGCCCACTCCCATCCCTCCATTCATCTCACTGAACGTCTTCCTGACAGCACCCCCTCGGGGCTGTTTTGCCCTCTGTTGTGGTGTGCTGCCGTCCGACCGGAGTCGCTTTCCGCTGAGGGCGCCGTCAGTAGCGGCATCAGACTCCTCGGGTCGTTTTATCGTACCCTCAGAGCCCTCAGCCCCCACCCGAGCCCGTCGGGACCCGACTTCCGTTGGTACCTGACTCAAGGCGGTTGTATATGGCACCCCCGCCTTGAGCGGACGACTGGGCTGTCTCCTTGCGGATCCAGACAGTCGTTGTTTCTTCCTTCGCTCCTCCGAGTGGCGCACGGGAGATTTGGAGGATAGGGAGAGGATGACCCATGAACCGCCTCCATCGGTTTGGCGGTAAGAGAGGGGACAACCCCCATTTCTAACTCTATGTGTTCTCCAGTTGCCTGGAGATCGAGAGTATTATTACCCATCTCGTTTGGGTATGTGTCTATCGTGTTTATATTCTGATCCCACGAGCAGCTGGGGAAAATTGTGGTTAACCTCCATGGAAGAGCCCCGCATCCCATGGAGAGGCATTTATACACAGGGAGATCGCCCGGTTTCCCTGGGGAGGATTACGGTAAGGGCAGAATTAGCAACCTGCCAATGCTCGGCCATATCAGCCAAAAGCATCATCGCTTCGGCACTAACCCTCCAATGACCATGCGATGTGAGTTTTTTATAGAGGTCTCTCCTCGCAATGCCCGCCAGTTAAGGCAAGCATTCCCGGCCCTCCCAAGATATGCCTTGGTAGGGTTACGGTATTGCCCTCTTCCTTTCTCAGCCGGGCTTGAGAACGTCCATGGCGGAGTTAGGAGTGACCATAACACCTTAAGAAATAGGTAAAATAGCCCCCAAAAGAGTAACAGACTACATAAAAAGTGTGAACTTACTGGGCAACTACTAGATATAGTCATGCACAAAAGATCTCAAAGGTCGCAGTGCTTAAAGAAAAAAGCCTTAACGACTCACCCTACAATCTACCAAAAGTTGCTTTATGTCACGTAGTGACTATTTTTTTCTTAGACTGATGTAGATACAGAATATTATAAATAAATGTATTAAATAATTTTAATCATTTTTAGTTTTAATAAAATTTTATAAAAAATAATCCAAATTATTATAATAAAAAATTGAATAGGAATTGGACATATATAAATGAAAATAAATTTTATTTTTCTGTTAATTTCTATATTTCTTGTTTCTCGAATACATTAGTGCATCACTGTGCAATTGAGTCAGGTTCATCGCAGTTTGGTCACATTGGCAGTATATTTTCACTTTTCTTGTTCAAATTGTTGATATAAGCTTTCAATTGTTGCGGTCTTCTTCCCGAAGAAATTGGGTACTTGGAAATATTTTCGCACAATTTCAGGCAAGGCAGCTTCTTCTTTTCTAAGTAATCTTTGAATATTGAGCGAACCAAACGTCTTTCAGGTGTTTTCCACGTTATTTTACCTACAATAGAGAGATATCGATCAATTTACATTTTTATTGTATGCAAAAGCCTGTTCTATTGGCTACTCATCTCAGGTTGTATTAGGGAATACATAACTCTGACTTCTGGTTACTCAAGAGGATTGAAGAGCCCTCTCACTATGCAAATTTGTGTTGGGTTGTACATAGACTACCCTGTTTTAAAAGGAGGGACCAAGCTTTTTTGAATACACAGAGGGACAGAGAGAATCAAACTGATTCCACCATGAAGCAAAGAACAGTTACCATTTGGATGTCTGCGTAAAGAAATACATATACGAACTAAATCCTAGTGACTAAGTTGTGTTACTTCCTTGGGTAGTGCATGTTTTTTGTGTATATTTAGACAAATTGTTTGCATTTTGATGCAGCTTCGATTGCCATAACAATCTAATTGTGCTACTGTCAGTGAATAGATGAATAGCAAAATTAATACATACTAGTTTGCCCTAATAAAAATGCTCATATGTCCACTGATAATTCTACATGTGTTTGTCTACAGACTGTGGTGTTTGTAAACGTTGTATAGTTTCAAGGTTTGTTTACCTTCGATAACAACATCAGTTGTTGGTTAATGTACTCTCTGTTCCTACTGTGTAGATGCTATAAATAAATATTTCATAATCATCAGGGTGGTAATAACTTTATTCATGAATTGTTGAATGTTACAAAAAGATGATTTTACATCTGTTTGTGGGATGCTATAGGAATACTATCCTTTTCATCCCTGTTTATCTATTTTATATTCAATAGCTACTCTAAACTAACCTAATCTAATGTATGCCTATATATACCTATATGCTAGTACATCTATTTTGTAGTGGGCTTAGCCTTTATTGACATGTATACGTTTATTTTGCTTTTTAGTTGTATTAAATCTAGTGTTAATTAATAAATGTGTGTCTCGGTGATCGGATTCTTTTTGGCTCTCAGGATGGTCTTTATATCAGTTATTGTCCTCAGGTGGTCCGCGTTGGCTGATTGGCGTGTTGTCTATTAGCATCTGATATTCCAGTGGGAGTATCTCCAGATTGGGCGGTGGGGAGGTGGCGTCGTTTCTCTTTGGGTTTTCTTCGGAGTCGGGCCTGAAGCTCGCCGTGCCAGGGTGTTTTAATTGTCCTTTTCGCTGCTTTGTTTTCCCCAGTTATAATTTTTTTCACATATGTATGTTGTCTGGTGGTTATTCTCTTGTCGATACTGTCCGTCCCTAGGTCTTGGTGTAGATGCTCGCTTGGGTATATGTATGGTAAACTGTGGATAACCCTTAGGATGTTTCTTTCACAGGCTTTGATCTGGTGCATTCTAGACTGGTTTAGCATGGCTACTATCGGGGACCTGTATTCGATGACTGGGCGAATAAACATATTGTAGGTGAATTGCAATGTTTTGCTGTTGCATCCGTGGTATCTACCTCTCAGCATTTTGAGCAAATTGGCTCTGTTTCTAACTTTTTTTAAAGTTTCTTTTATGTCTTGTGCGAATGTAAGATGCCTATCGAATATTATTCCCAGATATGTAACTTCGTTATGTGTTGGTATTTGTTGCGACCATAATTTTAATTTGACGTCTTTCATGATGAAGCTCTTCTGCATCCATTGTTTGATTCTAGGCAATTCTTTTTCCATTTTGTCGTTGCAAATTTTGGTGTGTTTTCCAGTTGTCCATATAACTGTGTCATCGGGAAAGGTTCTGATTTTGGTGTTTGTTGTGGAGTTGGAATGTCTGCGCTATGTATTAGGTATAGAAGTGGTGACAAAGTGGAACCCTGGGGAACTCCTGATTGTGTTCTGTAGCTGCTTGAAAGGGTTGTGTTGGATTTAACTTGGGCTTCTCTGTTTGATAAGAACGAATCTAGTAATTTGACGAAGGACAGTGGTATTTTATAATTCAGTAGTTTGTAGATTAAGCCGGCTTGCCATACCTTATCAAATGCCTTCTCGATGTCTAAAAGGTTGCTAGCATGTATTGTCCCTGGTTGATGGCAATCGATGCGTCTGTTGTCATTTACAGTTTTGGTCCTTATAAGTACTGACAAGACGCCCTCGTGGCGCAGGTGGCTAGGTGCCAGCCTGCAAAGCGAGAGGTCCCGGGGTCGATTCCCGGGCGAGCCAAGTTGACTTTGTCTGGAAAATTTGTGTAAAATATTAAATGATGGGAAAGAATGTGCTAATGGCCTGAGATGCCGCAGCCAATAATATTAAATAAAAATAAAAGTACTGACAAATATTTCTTTCATATCTTTAAACCTGTAGAAACCCATTAACGCAACCTTCACCTCCATCTAACTTAACCCGTTTTAACTATGTACACTATAATTTGATATATTTTACATTCTAAGTTTCCCTATCCTATGTTAATCTAAGCTTATTCTATCTCCCTCCACCGTGTCTGGATGCTATGTCCACTGTCCGTTTGCTCTCTTTGTTCCACTGTATAAACCAATATCGTATTTTAATATACCTTAACCTATCTTTTATTACTATTATACTATATCCCTCCACCGCGTCTTGTTATTTAACACTTGTCCTACACCCTTTCTAATTTATCACCCTGGCCTAACCTATTTACAACTTTCACATATTTCTGAGTTTATGTGTTGAGCTCACGATCGGGCAGAGCTTGTATTTGTGTTCCCATGTTGTCTCTATCCCCTCCCTCCGGCATGATTTCTTCCTCCATGGCTTCGTCCGCCCATTCCGTAAGTTTTTGTACGTTCATGTCGTCCGTTCTGTTGTCTGTTCTTAATCATATGTCGAGGTTTACGTACTTGTTTAGGATGCGTTGTCTTATGTTTTTCCTTTTCTCTGTGGCACATGTGAGTTTGATGTGTGTCACGTCCTAATTCTCGTTTGTCCCGCAGTCACAAATGTCTGTAAGGTCTTTAAGTTTAAACCTGTGTATGTAATGTCTCGTATTTCCGTGAATCATCAGGCAAAGTTGTATACTGTCTCTGCAGCTATTCAGGTCCAATTTGCAAGTCATATAGCAAAAGCACTATTGGGGAGCTCTGAGAATGTGGGTCAGTGGTATTTTGGTGACAGCGTATAATGATGAAAAAGTAAAAATTAGACCCGATGATGAATACCATGGGAACAAAATTTGAGGTTATATCAAAAAAGTTAGTAGAAGGCAAACATCTCACATTTAATGGTAAATATTTAGAATAGGTAAACAGATACAAATATCTTGAAGTCACCAGAAATTATTATCTGAAGAAGGATGATGAGATAAGGGCTAGACAGAGGTGACTCATAAAGTATTTGCTGGATATATGACAAGTGGAACTTTTATGTCTTACAATGATTATTGGTCTTGAAGCGTTGTGTTGTTTTACTTGGTTAAGGCGTTCAGAAGTGGACAGTGAGACGTGAGAAACAATTGCATAACCCAGATGGGTAAGCCCTAGAACAGAGGTGAAGTATTTGTTGGACATATGACAAGTGGAACTTTTATGTCTTACTATGATTATTGGTCTTGGACTGTTGTGTGGTTTTACTTGGTTAAGCGTTCAGAAGTGGACAGTGAGACGTGAGAAACAATTGCATACATTCGGCAGCCGGCGTTCGAGGTGAACGGTAGTTAAGCGAATACGTAGTGAAAATCGTGTTAAAATACGAAGTGTTTTGGTGTTTTTAAGTGAAAATGTATACAAATAAAACAGGCGAACCGCCTGATCGCGGAAGATTAGAATCTAATCCTGCAAAAACAGATTGGTATGAAAAAACACAAGAAATGTCCCAGGATATAGAGATGAATTACGAAACTAATAAGGTAGGAACAGAAAATCAAAATAAAGCCATAGGCGAAAAAAAAGTTTCAAATAATATCAATAAGGATTTGGTAAGTGAAGTTTTTAATTCATTAGTAGAAACTTCAAATAAAAATGTAAATGAAAATATATGTAAAAATCCAATAAGCGATAAGCCGACTACAGTGGTCGATAAACAGTATAAAGTTGTGGATAATTTTTATGATAACAAGCATAGCGGTCCGTACATTGTATATATTCAAAATAACAATGGAAATATAGGTAAAAGTCATATCATAACGACTTCGAGAATTATACGTAATTCAGTACCTGAAATAGATCAAGACATTAAATCGATAGTTAGTGTAGGCCTGAACAAAATAAGATTAGAACTTAATAACGGAAAAAGTGCAAATAACCTAGTAAATTCAGAAATTCTTAAAAATAAAAATTATTACGCTTACATACCTCAGTATTTAACAAAAAGGCAGGGGGTAATTAAAAAAGTAGATTTAGATATCCAAGAAAGCGAATTATGCAACATAATAAAACCGCGCATAGGCGAAAATTTTCAGGTTTCTAGTGTTAGAAGAATGAACAGGCGTGTTCAAAATGGTGATCAGATTTTATACGTTCCAACACAGTCAATTCTAGTTACTTTTCAAGGTCAATATTTGCCAAAAAAAGTGTCGATAGAAAAAATCATTTTCGAGGTAGAACCTTACATTAGACGGGTCATACAATGCATGAAATGCTTACGCTATAACCACGTTAGCACACAATGTAGAGGAAAAGAAAGGTGCGGAAACTGTGGAGAAGAACATAGTAATAATCAGTGCACACATACAGGGACACCGGTATGTGTTATATGTCGGGGACCACATAAGGCCACTGACAGAAATAGTTGCCCAGAATTTCAAAAACAAAAATCCATCAAAAATATAATGAGCACGGAAAATAAATCGTATAAAGAAGCATCAACACAATACTCACAAAGTTACGCAAAAGTAACAAAATCACATGTAACTAACGTAGATAATTTTTCAGTCAACGGTGATGCCAAACTTCCCGCAACAAATTATACTTTTCCAAATTCTTTTACGCATTCACAAGCAAACTCTCAGTTTTATCCACAACCTGTAGTAAAACGCAAACGTACAGATATACTGCACGAAAATAAAATGGAAAACATACGACAACAACATCAAGAAATTGTGGCGCCAACAACATTCAGAACAACACCAATCATAAATCCCATACCCCCTAGATATAATCTACCAAAAGACGAAGATAAAACTGAAAAACTGGTATCTTTTTTTATAGAAACACTAAAAAACATTGGCACAGGTAACCCATTAGACAAAGAGCTGTTAGATAAACTTAGACTAGATATATCACGTATCGTACAAACCCAAAATACATATTCGCGCTGAAAATAATGCAATGGAATTGTAGGTCTTTAATGTCAAACAAGGGCAGCTTTGAAAGATATCTATTTGATAACTGTATTGATATTTCACTGCTTAGTGAAACATGGTTAAAATCTACATTCAATATTAAATTGTCAGGATATAGTATACTTAGAAAAGATAGGGCAGATGGATATGGTGGCGTAGCGCTACTAATATCAAATAAATTTGCCTTTACTCAAATTAACCAGTTTTATTTTGTGGATAACATAATGTGCGTAGGTGCAAAAATTAAACTACATCGTAACAAGATCGTTAATTTTTATTCAATATATATTAAACCTGGAAATAGAATTTCAGTTACTCAATGGGATACCTTTTTTAGAAGCTTAGAAAAACCATTTATTCTAGGGGGCGACTTCAATATCCACCATACAGCGTTGGGAAGTACCAGTACAGACTTAAATGGCCAAAACTTAATTTCAGCCATTGATGATAATCAACTTACTTATCTTAATACAGGTGCAGAAACGCGTATGACTAAGCCAAATAGTATTTCCAGGTCTGCAGTTGATATAACAATAACTTCAAACGCTTTAGCTCAAAATATTGAATGGAGTGTAAAAAATGAAACATTAGGGTCGGATCATTTTGTTATTGAGTATAAGTTTTTTATAGATAATACAAATAGTAGCGTAGATTCCTCGGAAAACAAAATAACAAACAAAAAATGGAATGTTAAAAAAGCTAATTGGGAACAATACAAACAAAAAACAGAGCAATTTGCAAAAAATGCCTTAGAAATAAATACAAACATAGGCTATGAAGAGTTTCTTCAAAATCTAAATCTAATAATTTCTGAAACTATTCCAGTGAATAAAGCTAAAAAAACAAAATTTAATAAAGCATGGTGGAACGAAAATTGTAAAATAGCAATTGATAAACGCAAAGTAGCATTACAATCGTATAAATTTAACCCTACAATGCAAAATTTTATAGAATATAAGAAATGTGCGGCAATAGCAAAACGAGTAATTTTAGATAATAAAAGAAAAACTTGGCAAAACTTTTGTAGTACACTTAATAGAAACACTAGAATAAAGGAAATCTGGAAAACAATAAAATGTATAAATGGCGTGCAAACAGACAACATACCCCGAAGTTTGAACAACGATTGGATGATAGAGTTTATGCAGCTACAAGCACCGGCTTGGGTGGAAGAAAACTCATTTGGAGGCGGTCCAATATCCAATATTAACATCGAAATATTCACCATACAAGAACTAAACCTTAGTCTTAAGAATAACAACAACACAGCTGCAGGGGCAGATAACATACATTACTCTATGTTGTACCAACTACCCCAAATAGCTAAGGATTTATTACTAAACGTAATAAATAAAATATGGCTATCAGAAGAATATCCAGAAAGCTGGAAAACATATCTGGTTATGGCATTTTTGAAACCATTTAGAGATCCCAACTTAGCCAAGTCATATAGGGGAATATCGTTAGCGTCCTGTGTACTAAAAACGTTGGAGAGAATGATCAAACGACGACTAGAGACTTGGCTGGAAAAAAACCATAAATTATCTCCAAATCAGTTTGGCTTTAGAAAGGGATATTCCACTGCAGAAAGTCTAACAAAGTTTACCACAGATATCAACATTTCATTCACCAACACAAAATCAACAGTGGCAGGATTTATCGACATAGAAAACGCTTATGATAATATAAACTTAAGCCTATTGTATGATAAGATGATATACTTGGGAATAGAACCAAACTTTGCCCGTAAAATTATAAAATTATATTTAAACAGAAAAATACATCTTCTAACAGCAAATGAAAATATCACTCCCAGAAGCACGTCAAGAGGAGTACCACAGGGCAGTATAATCAGTCCTCTCTTATATTTGATCTATACACATGACATAAGCAACAATATCAACATACAAGTATTACAATTTGCCGACGATATATGCATTTATGACACCAACTGCGAAATAGATAGGGGAATCCAAGAAGTTACAAAAGCTATAGAGCAACTACAACAATGGACGAACAACAACAACATGAACATATCAACCAAAAAAACTCAGCTATGTATATTTACGCGCAAGAGACAGCCACTGCCCACTACGGTCACTGTTAACAACACTGATTACCCCATTAAGGATAAGGTGTGCTTTTTAGGGGTGTTTTTGGATAAAAAACTGCTCTGGAGGGATCATCTTCAACATCTAACGACAAAAACTGAGAAAGCAATAAATATACTTCGTATGGTGTGTCACACAAGATGGGGCGCTGACACAAATGTAGCCTTAATGATATACAGATCATTTGTTAGAGCCATGTTAGATTACAGCTCATTCCTCTATGACCAAGCGGCGAAAACCCACCTCAATAAAATCAGTACCATCCAAAATAAATGCTTAAGGTTGGCATTAGGTGCACTAAAAAGCACTCCAGTTAATAATTTGCTAGCCGAATGTGGTGAGATGCCTCTTCAATTCAGAAGAAAAATGATAGCAATAAGATTTATATTAAAGTTACAAGCAAAAAACAGCCCAATCCTACTCAAATTGGACCAATTACACAAGCTCACAGCAAGACATCGTTATTGGAGTCAAAAAGCAATCCCACTTACAGTAGAAGCATATTTGTCTGCACTCAAAGTAAAGCCCGATATGTACACCTACGATACGCAGCCGTTTTACAATATAAAATATGAAGTATTGCAAAATGTACAAATTGACTACCTGCCAGATTACTCATACATAGCCCAGCCGTTAAGAAACAACATCTTCCAGGAAGACATTAGTAAATTAGTACCACCAAATAGCTGTCTGATATACACAGATGGATCAAAAACTGACGAAAAAACAGCATGTGCCTATTTTGCAGTCCAAGACGAAAATTCAAAAATTTTTAAATTGAACAAAAATATGTCTAACTACACAGCAGAATTGATAGCTATCATAGAAGCCCTGAAGTATGCCACCGACAGCAACGACAATTATATAGTAATAATTACAGACTGCAAAAGTGTACTACAAAAAATAGAAAACTTCAATAGTCATATTTGTAACAACTATTTATTTGGTGAACTTGCCAAGTGGTTACATATTCTAATGCTTAACAACAAAGTGGTGAGATTTATGTGGATTAAGGGCCACTGTGGCATTGTACCCAATGAAATTGTAGACAGGTTAGCAAAAAAAGCTTTGGAAGAGGGTCAGTCGACTGAGTATCTCTGTCCACTTGAAGATTTTTTGTCGAAAGGTCTCAAATATAGTAATAGATTATGGGCGGAGCAATACAGCAGAGAGACAAAAGGAAAGTTTTACAGAGATATTCAGCCCACGATACCTAGGGTACCATGGTTTAGAAATTGCTATTACGAAAAAAATTTTGTAACGATAATATGTAGGTTAAGGTTCAACCATGCTTTATTCCCAAGCCATAAATATAAAATAGGCCTTTCAGATGAGCCAACCTGTGCATGTGGGGAAGTAGGAAACGCGCAGCATGTTTTGTTGGAATGTACCAATAAATATAACATTATTGAAATTTTTATAGAATATATTAACAACTTAAATATAGTACAAAAACCATTTTGCATAACACAAATACTAGAGATGAAAAATATAGCATTATATAAAGTATTAATAGACCACGTGCACAGGTTGGCTTTAAAATTATGATAAATATATTTAGACGTAGGATAGAATTAAGGTAGTTTAGGTAGATATTCCCAGTGTTCAATCCCTTTATGTTCTCCTATTCTTATAGAGGTCTTCCTGTTTGTCTATAAAGTTGCCATGATAGACCCCTTGGCACGAAGACATGTGTCCCCTGTGCAATCCTGAATAAATAAAAATGGAAAAAAAAAAAAAAAAAAAAAAAAAAAAAAAAAAAAAAAAAAAAAAAAAATGTGTGTATATATTTGTGTGTACATATGTCATATGTGTGTATGATTGTGTCTATATAGGTGTATATATTATATATCAAACATTTATTGAGAAGTATGTTGTATGATAGGGTGTATGGATGGGAAAGATAAAAATGTATATATCATTACATAGAGTGATCCGACACTATTGTTTATTATCAATCGGTATCAGTTATCGGCTGGTCTGGAAATATTTGACTATACCTCCTAAACTGGAAAAATGAGCTAATGGCAAAAAGCCACAGCCATAATTCGAGCAACAACAACAACAACAACAATTGCATAACCCAGATGGGCACGAACTCACACAGAGACAGCTTAAAATACATTAAAGGTAATAGTGTAAGACAATTCATATTCAATCACATTGTATTTTTTATATCACTATCAGTAAACAACTTACATGTTTTCAGGACTTCTTCCTGAATATTTTTTGTGTGATATGCAACAAAAGATTTTATTTGTGGTGGTGTTTTTTCTCAAACATTGGAAAATTTCACGCAACTCATTACACTCCTGGTAGGTAGGCACAATGCCATACTCGATCATTTCTTTAAATTATGTATTTACAGCATCTTTTTCGGGAGATGACCAGGACACTCTTTTGGTTGTTGTTGATAGATGTCCAGAGTCGGTAGAGGATACATCAGTATTCGTGATCTTATTAGTTATAGGTGTTATGCAATTTTGTGTTTTCAGATAAGGTTTATCTGTTGTAATTCTACAGCCCTGTTCAAAATTAGTGAGTTCATCAATTATTACTGGAGGTTCATTCATATGGTACTCCTTCTGTTGATTCGGAATGGTAGGATATTCAGTCTCATCATCAGATTCGAGGTTAACACCTAAGCACTTTTTCAAAATTGGTACAATTTCTGGTACTTCCAACTCTTCTGACTGTGTATATATGGTTTTATGAATGTCTAATTTATGACCTAAATGGCTGGCAATTTTTTCACTAAGGAATCGGGTAGTTTTTCCATAGAGCATCTGGTAGCCACGTGTTTTCTCAGTTCGGTACCCCTAAGGGCTGATGGATTCGATACACCACATGCTTTGGAAAATACCCTCATCAGATTACATGCTCGTAAGTGTGAATATCTGTTTCTTCCTTCAATGCCAAAAACGTAAGGAACTGGAACACCACTAACATCCCTCTAGTGGAGAATTTAATTTATGGCATCTACAGATATCTTATCTAAAATAACTGGAACAGTACAATTCAATTCACCTTTAATTAAAAAAAGGCCAAAATTTTTTGCAATATTTTGCACGTGATAGTTTTTTTTTTGTTTCATCATTCAAGTCGGTGAGGCGAAATCTGAAAATAAAAAAATTAAAACAAGAACTACAGATGTGCAAAGGAAACTCACGTTTTAAAATCACTAATTTTAATCAATTCAATTTCTCCAGCCCTTCTTCGATTAAAGAGTTGAATATTCACCATAGTGAATTCAGCAAGAGCTTTCCAGTGTTTGTAAGGGTATTTGTGCTTTAGAGGCACAACATTTTCTTCCAATACTTTGGGAACAGATTTCTGCAAACATGTAATGTCACAATTTGATGGCATTACAATTAGGGCTGGGAATCGAATACGAATAGTTCGAATATTCGAATACGAATTATTTCAACGAGAGTGTATTCGAATACTCCACGAATATTCGAATACTCAACTACTTCGAATAGTCGTGAAGCTTTCGGAACGAATATTCGAATACACAAACGGATAAATTCCCAACACTCCTCAAAAGCTACCGGCACCAATATTGTCAGTTCTGTCCTGTCTATGTGTAATCGTGCGAATGCTTTTGGGTCTTAGATAAAATGGTTAATAACTCAGCAACGCATGATTTTTAAGTATCAATTGTGCTATACCCTTGAACTCGGAAGGAAATATTGGATTCAAATGGGTAACAATATACAGAATGTTCTGTTAAAAAATATAAAATTTATATCGATAACTGCGGCGAATGGAATGTCGTTATTGGCATCATAAATTACTAATATGTAATATGTACACCATCTACTCTAAATTATAAATTAGCCATATTTTTCTAACTAAGCACATTATCAGCTTAAAACGCAAATACACGGGATGCAGATTTATTTATTCATTTATATATGTACTTGCAAATAACGTAAATATGATTGAAAACCTAACTGCTGTTGTGATAAGCACAATGAAACCGACATTATAATCGTCATTAATTTTTCTAAAATAAACAATGAAACATTTCCGGAATTATTTGAAAGTTAAGAATTAAATAGATAATTTTCTGGGAAACAGCGGCAGATTAAAAAAAAATGATAACGAGGACACATTCATGGGCTTAGGGGAATGTTTATTACTATGCAAATATTCGAATACTCTGCGAATATTCGAATACTCGACGAATACTCGAATATTCGAATACTCCACGAATATTCGAATACTCCACGAATACTCGAATAATTCGAATAGTCGTGAAGCTTTCGGAACGAATATTCGAATACACAAACGGATAAATTCCCAGCACTAATTACAATATGTTTGTGCCTCCTATTTTCAAGCTGATTCTCTGACACTGTTTTGTTGATATCAGTCGTAAATCCTTCATTCATCAGGCATAATAAATCTCGTATCTCGTTCCCTTTTTCAAAATTCTGCTCTTTTATGTATTCAGTTTCTAAAATGCGCGCTACAGATTTTAAATGTACGCCTAAATTATAAGCCGTAGATGGTGCTTGATACTATCCATCCTCTGCTAATCCTGCACTATTGTTTATAACTAGAACTATGTCATCGTAATTAATTGGATTTAAAATTTCTTTCAAACTAGAAACATCTTTTTGAATTTTTTTAAACTCATACAAAAAACGCCACATTTCTCTCAATCGCTGGCTTATCATACCGTATAAATGGCTATCTCTATATTTCATAGTTAACTTATATAGAGGATACACAATTCATCAAATAAGAAACAGTTTGTTATGTCGTCGTCTTTACAGGAGGCCAAAACATATCTTATTAATCTGTTGTTGCTTTCATATGTACAGGGTGATTCCTTATAATGTCGCCCCCCTTTAACTTTGTTATTTTAAGTGTCACAAAAAAATTGAAAGTATGGTGATGTAGGTGCTAAAAAATACTTTTTTTCTATGAATAAAAATATTTTGAAAAATGATCAGTATACAGGGAAAACCAAAAAGTTCTTTTTTTTTCAATGGATCACCCTATATATGAATTTATTTTTCGATTCCTCGTAAAATCCTAAGCATAACTTATATAACATACCGTATATTTAAAATGAATAGTTTTTGAAATATTCGCATTTGAAACGTTATCACAAATTTTATTAAACCAAAACAACTGTTACAAATCAAGAAATCTAACAATAAATAATATAAGAAAAACAGTTTCTAATTAAATATAAAGATGCTCTACTGGGCCTCCATCTTCTTCAACACATTGTATAAGGGTTCTTCGCATTTTTTCTAATGAATCTGTTATGAATGCTGGGTTATTTTCATTTAAACTAATAATTTCATTCTGTATCAAATCTTTAAGATGATCGAGGTTTTCAATTTGGTGGTCATATCCACGGTTTTTTATATAACCCCAAAGAAACGCATCTATAGGTGTCCAATCGGGGCTGTTTGCAGGCCATTTAATTGGCACATTTCTTCCGAGCCATTCAGGAAACCTTTCACTTAGGTAATTACGCACAGCACGAATGTTGTGAGGGGGTGCTCCATCCAGTTGAAAAATTATATTTTGTAATATATTTAAAGGCAAATCGTCTAAATATTCTTCAAACTCGTTTTCCAAGAAATATAAATAGCGGCCTCCATTTAAAACAGTATCAAAAAAATACAGACCGATAACTCGATCGCCCAGGATACCACACCACACATTCACGGATTGTCGCCCTTGAAACTTAAATTCCCTAAAAGAATGTGGATTCTCTCTTGCCCATTGTCTCGTATTTTTTCGGTTAAACAGGCCACTAGTAGAAAAGGTAGACTCGTCAGTCCATAGAACTGTTTTCAAAAAATTGCTATTTATGTTTATTCTGTCTAGAATCAGTTGACAAAATGCGACCGATCATCTGTTTGCATTTGGGTAAGCTTTGTAGTGGGTTTAATCTTATATGGCTTTAGATTCCATTTTCTTAACGTTCTTTGGACTTTACTGTATGAAGTTCGCTGAATATTTTCTTGTGTTGCTCGTAATGTCTTTGAAATGATTCTTATGGAATTGTTTGGATTCCCTTCTATAGCAAGTAAAATATTCAATTCTGAATTTTCATCTACGTTCACAGCAGTTCTTTTTCTCCTTTGTAAATTTGACGTTTCTTGAAACTTCCTATATATAGATGTGAACGTTTTTCGAGTTGGGACATGCATACCGGGATTATCTTCTATCATATGTCTAATGGCAGCGTGCCAATTTAAATTATTTTTAATATAATAATTCTTCTTTCTGTGTCTAAGTACGCCATTTTTACTTACTAACCAATACCACTACAACAATATTGACAGAATGTCACTGTCAGTTATTTGTTTTCAATTAAAAGCGTGGTATCCTAGGACTTCTTGATTTGTAACAGTTGTTTAATAAAATATTTGATGATAACGCTTCAATCGCGAATATTTCAAAAACTATTCATTTTAAGTACACAGTGTGTTATATAAATTATGCTTAGAATTTTACGAGGAATCGAAAAATAAATTCGAAAATAAATAATATAGGGTGATCCATTAAAAAAAAATGAACTTTTTGGTTTTCCCTGTATAGTGATCATTTTTCAAATTTTTTTATACGTAGAAAAAAGTATTTTTTAGCACCTACATAACCATACTTTCAATTTTTTTGGGACACTTAAAATAACAAAGTTAAAAGGGGGCGACATTATAAAGAATCACCCTGTACATTCATGACTGTTCTTTTACTAGCCTGGAAAATATTTGTGCATTGTGTTTTCTTCAACTGATCAGTTTTTGTACATTTTTTGTAGTGCGTCCTCAAAGATAATTTTGAAAACATTTCATGGCACGATGGGCAATGTTTATAATGATTTACTTCCCTATAATTTGTCTGATTAGGCCTTCTCTTAACAATGATTGATCCATGATTCTTCTCAGTATTATAAATATATTGTGCATGAGTTCTGATGTCAAAGATTTTATTCATTCTTAGTGAATTACCTGAAACAAAAAAATGAATTCTTTGGTGTAACTTTCCTGTGAAGCCAAGAGTGAATATGAACCAGAAACTTTAACAACTCATTTATCAACAATTTTTTTCAATTTTCACTGTATTTGTTGTGCACTGGTGTATTCAGTATGACATAGATTTGTTGCTACTATGTTGTTACTTTAGTGGGATGACTGGCTGGAGCCATTAGTAACAAATCAGCTATTCATTTATTTATTGTATTTTGTGGCTCATTCCTATTGTAGCGCACATGTATTACATATATGTTTATTTGTGCCTTTATAAAGATTTTACAATCCCAAGTATATTTTTGTCTTTCAAACTTAACAATGCAGTCATAATATATGTAAATGTTGCCATTTAACTGGGATAACATGATGGCATCAAACAACTGTAACACGACTCGAAGTTTGTCAAAAAATAAACACCAATATTGAAATATGCATGAAGTCTTACTCTTCAAAATGTAGAATATAAAAAATGTTTTTTCAATTTCTTCTTTTAAAATGAAGAACAGTTAGGTAATACAATGATAGTAGGTAGGTACAATTGCTAGTCTAAACTTAGCAGCATTAGAGAAATGTATATATTTTTAAATCTAAGCAAGAGATCATTAGACACATGACCACTCGATCTGCATGTTTTTGATATGCAGGTATCTATCAGGCTTTTGGGAACAATAAACTCAAAGGATGATTCTATAGAAAAAGATACAAGTTCATATTCTGCAAAACAGTTTTGAAGTATGAGTTCTACAATGAATAATCATTCCATCAATCACCTCGTTACACAACTCTGACTTTTAAATAGCTGTTTTTGTATTGCTTTACATTTATGGACAATTTTATAACATCCCACTCCATGATTGTATCTTGCGTTGTATCTATATTTTTCATCTACATATTATTTGTATTTACCTAAATAGTTTGTATATGTTGTATTCACCTTAGCAGTGTGAATGACAATGCCGTGTAATGTTATGCTGAATATATTTCTTTTGAAGTCTCAATAATAACTGAGTTATATAACCTCAAATCCTTATAATTCACATAACCTTTTGCAAATGAGTTTTTCTAGTAAATTCCGTAAACACACAAAAAACTGGTGGATAGATGCCTTAGCCTTGTTCGTGGGAAACCTCATCCATTGTTTTTAAACAGCTTTGTTTACAATGTACAGCATGTTCCTATTCTCTGTTTAAATTTCTGACAGCGCAATTTTCTGCAGATTTCATGATTCTTTAACAATGGTTTTATAGATAACTCTTAATGTAAGAAACATAACCAATTTTTATTTTTGTCAGCTGTTATAAATTTGGGCTAAAAAGATGAAATCCTGTGTGTTTTGAAAACAAAGCGCTCAAGACACAACAGAAAACCTATTTTAAAATCGACCACTCGCCCACCTCCCTCTGATATTTAACTGCGCTTTTCTCAAAAACAAATATGGCAATGGTGTTGGAAGAAAGATTATGTCATCGCAAGAAAAGAAATGATAGCAGGATAATAATTCAATAAGGTTATTTACTGTACACCAAACTTTTCTATTGCAAAAAAAATCAACATGCCCAGTGATTCTATTCTTTTTTTTTGTCACTTTTGAAGGTCTCTGTAAATATGCATATCGGCAACACTGAATATACAGGCAAATTGTCATCGGGTTCCTCTAGCCTTTTACCATCAGGTATGTATGATATTTTATCACTTGAGTTATACAAGGATCGGCTTTCGTCGAGTTCTACATCTTGTATTTGCCTATTGCCACTGTCATCATCAGTAGTGTTGGAGTTATACAAGGAACGGTTTTCATCTAGTTCTACATCTTGTATTTGCCTATTGCCACTGTCATCATCAGTAGTGTTGGAGTTATACAAGGAACGGTTTTCATCTAGTTCATCTTGTATTTGCCTATTGCCACTGCCAGCATCAGTAGTGTT
The DNA here is from genome assembly GCA_964006375.1 of Tillus elongatus. NCBI lineage: Eukaryota > Metazoa > Arthropoda > Insecta > Coleoptera > Cleridae > Tillus > Tillus elongatus. The sequence goes on from OZ023270.1 coordinate 32,585,568, forward strand.
GGAGTTATTATAAGGATTGGTTCTCATCGAGTTCTACATCTCGTATTTGTCTATTGCCACTGTCGTCATCAGTAGTGTTGGAGTTATACACGGATCGGTTTTCATCGAGTTCTACATCTTGCATTTGTCTATTGCCACTGTTATCATCAGTACATAGATTATGATCACCTGTACGTGACTTTCCAACTTCTGGGTATGAGTCAAATCCTGTAAAAATTAATTAAGCATCAATCAAACCATAAAATATCAATTTCACACAAGATCGACAGATTCAACTATCACAATTGTGTAAATACATGAAAAGGATATATACATTATATAGCCCAATAAAGTGATAAGTATGCACGTTAAAAATGATCTAAAAAAATTGGAACGATTTTAAAAAATCCAAATCTTAACACATCTTTTCATTTTAAACTAATTAGTTTAAATGACTTCACGCGATCTTCTAGATATTATAAGAAAACTTTAATTGCTCTCTAACTTTATAGGAACTTGAAATTTAAGCAATAGGGTCGTCAAAGTGGATTCCTCGTGTTTTCAGATTATCTGACATACGGGGCTATCATAACCATAATACTTGATGAGCAAATTGCTTGAGTGCTTAAATTTTTAGATTTACAAAATGTAGAAAGGAACCAAGGCTTTTTTGTAATGTCTAGTTGGTGCCCCTGATATGCTAAGAATCAAAATGACAATAAACTCAGATCGAGGCACCACCCTATAATTAGCGTATATCATTTTTCCCCATGTCTTGTATAATAACGGATATATTGAGCTTTACCGTAGAAATGCGTCAACCTGTATATGTATAAGCGGACAAAAACTGAAACTGACCCCGTATATGGGTTTTAGGGCTTCTAGTTTGTGCTCTTTTGAAGAAATCTTTTTAAAATTCATAAGTGGCGTTCTCATTGACGAATTTTTTCCACGAAAATTTGCTAAAATGTAGACAATTAAACCATAAACCCTGTAGCTGGAACTAGTGCCAAAGCATCAGGAAGAGGGTCTATTTGAAATGGGTTTTAATAAATTAATTTACAATGAAGGACAATGATGGTTGAAGCTGAAACTTGAGGATATGTAAAACACACTTATTATGACATTTCTTCTACATAATGAGTATTTGTTTCACATTAGTTGTCTGAAAAGTGCAATTTTGACGTTTCAACTTTGACGTTTTAAGAAGGAAAATTATAAAATTTTAAAAATATTTGTTCAGCTATTTCTTAACCTTTTTGCGGCTAGAAAACTTATCAGTGGTGTGTAATATTCAATTGGTTTTGTTAATCATACAAAATATTTTGTTCTTGTGCATTCCTCTGATCACTTTAGTCAAATCGGTGCTTCTGGTAGGCCATTCATAGGGTCATCCTCTTCCTATAGAACTATTTGGAAAAGTGACGTTTAAATGTTCGTTAATAGCTACAAAAAAAAGGGGGGGTATATACTCCAAGTTGTTTTGCAAACATTTCAAATAAACTTGACCATTTATACGTCCCAGAGAAATGTGGTTCTATCACATAATCACCGACAATTCCTCCCTAGGTTGTCAACGTCCATCTTGTTTGGCTATGTCTGTAAGATGTAAAGTTTTTAATAATAAACATTATGACGACTAACATGTCGATTTTTTTTATGAAAAATTGTTTCATAGACACATCGAATATAGTTCCTGCACTAATTGAACGTGGTAGGGATGAAATTTGTTGCTTCGTATGATTCGATGTACTGAAGATGGGCTTATATCGTTTTCTCTTGCTACTCTGATGAGAATCTTCAGTCACGTTTAAAAGTGTGGCTGTTTCGTTTTCCTCGTTTACAACATTTTTTATTCGTTCGTGTGTCCCATTATTGTCAAATCGTTCCATTACTTTTCAACGAATTTTTAGAGGATTGTCTTCTTTCTGAACATCGCTGCATATAAATTCGAATTTCCAGGAAAGAGTTTTCATCACTGACACGCAGAACATAGACCGTCGATTATTTATTGTATTTAAAAATTCATTATTGAATATGCAGTTTCAATTTTAATATAATTTGCTAACTGCTTGAAATAAGAGTGAATATTCACATACTTTGTTGTAATGATGGAAAATTAAACGCCAGTAATGAAAATGAAATGTTTTGATTTAGTCAAAATCATGGCTTCTAAGACTATTTGAAAATAGAAGATGATTTAACGTTTCGCCATAAAAAGTAATAATGTCTCTTGAAAATATCAATTTTGGGTATAGAACATGGTATACAAAAAAAATAGCAAATACTTAATGTGTCCATTCAAAACTACAATATTATACAGGCTGTTCTATTTGAAAAAAAAATGAGAAACGTTCTTTGAAATGTACTAAAGTGGCCCTTGTGTAAAAATCACCTGTATAAAATATTCAGTATTTAGTGATTTTGTCGTTAACTACATCCTTTGGCTACATTACTGCAAAATAAGTTTTATTAATTTACTGTAATACTCACCCATATTTTTTGAATAACTCTGCAACACCGCTTCAAAAACAACATGTCAAAGGTCTTTGGAAACATAATTTCACGCCAAATTATGATCCTTTAGGAAAATTGATCTCAAAACAGCTCCGCTCTTTTGAATCATACTGTATATTTGAAAATAACTTTAAAATATGCGCCTTTTGATGCCATACCACTTCAATGAAGAACAATATTTCTAAATATTTCTAATAAGGCCGATATTGGGGTTAATGCACTATTGAGACACCGTGTATATGTTAAGATTATATTTGTGCTATTTAAATACAATATTTAGGGTAAAAAATGAGACTGTAAACGTGAAATTAGAAAAAAGTCTGTGGTTAACGACAATAAAGTTGAGGTCATACCACCTTTTGTCCACCACTAATTTATTTTTTCATTTACTTATTAATAATAATAATTTTTCTTAATACTATTAATCAAAATCAACATTTATATAAGTGTTGAGTGTTTGTGATTTCGGCTAAAACATGCCTAGGCAACCATCTGTACAGAGAGCATTGCTACTTCAACTCCTTAATAGTGAGCAAGATAACGTTTTATCTAACAATAAAGTTCTGGGGCCATCAACGGATTTCTGGTATGATTTTCAGCTGAAACATAATCTAGAAATGACCCCCAAAGCTAATTACACTTTTGCTTTGAAAAACTTTTGTCTTTAAGCCAGAATGGAAATAAATACCGAAGAACCATATGAACTTAGCTCTTCAGACTCCATTTCTTCCGAAAACAGTAATAAGGACGCTCATGTCTTCCACATAAAAATTCCTCAGGAAAGATAATTGAACCACAAGCGGTTATATATACCAGGAGCGATGAGAGACAGAGGCGCCACACTAAACTTAGATATGCAATTAAAAAAAAGGTATATGGACCGATGGTCTGAACGATACTATATTCGAAAAGAAAAACTTACCTTGCACACTCATTTTTAAAAGAAGCAAGGTAGTGCTGACTGAAGAATCGCATTCATACATGAAATTTTATGCCACTTGCAAATCTTGTGACCTACAGATATGGGACAGCTTGGATAAAAAACCTTTTAATGATGAAGATGTACTGATTAGATGTGAGATGACTGGAAATTCGAATGTTTACCACAAAGGAGGGAAAAGAAAATTTTCTGGAATAAAGCAAGAACACGCAGCAAAGTATATGTTCGAGAGGAATATATCTGCTACAAGGTACTTAAAACCGAGATTAAGCGACAGAAAATGTCAGTCGAGTCACGGCCTGTCAAGTCACTCGTCACGTGTCACGTAACCCACCGCGTATCGCTGATAAATCGACTGCTCTAGGCCTTCTGCCGCTAATTTTGTGTTTATTGACGGATAGAAATACCCGATCAATAGTCATGTGAATGCTAGCGGTTAATATTCTGTGTAGTGATGTGCTTAAACAATCTAAATGCCCCACCACGTGCTGTGTCGCTCAACAAAACCTAGTGTTTAGTGAAGTGATATAGTGAATTCGCGCTAAGCGAATAAACGCTCCGTAGAAGGGACGAAGAAGTCCAGTTACTAAAAGCTGAGAACCTTCAACTTCGTGTTGAAATTAGAAATCAGACTGCCCGTATCCAAGAGCTAACGGAGTCCATCAATAACTTAGCAGTGAAGCTAACAGCCAAAAAAATATTAGACAAGGAAGATTTCTCCGACTCTTCCTCTACAAATACCGACTTACCTACGACCCCAAACACAGCACCGCCTCAAAAGCGCAAGAAGCGTAATAAAAAACAGAAGATAACTGCGATCAAAGTAGTTCCGCAAATTGAAACTAGAAATAGTTTTGATGTGCTCATGGAAACGGAGCAAGAAACAACCAACAATGAACAGGAACAAGTCGAAACCAAACAAGACGAAGAAACACCAGCTCTTGTGGCTCAACCTCAACCTGGTATAGAACCGAAACCAGAAAAGATACCACCAATTATATTAACAGACAAAAGCAAATGGCTGGACACAAGCAAATTGCTCCAAAGTAAAAAGATAAATGTGGTGAAAGCAAAAACCACCCCAGAGGGCGTGCAAATCTACGTCTCAAACTCGACTGATTTTAGATCAGCAACAAAGCTAATGGCTGAAAGGAAGTATGGATACTTCACGTATCAACTTCCTTCAGAAAAACTTCTGCGGGTAGTAATCCGAGGGGTCCCTGAACCGGTAAATGCTGACCAAGTTAAAAAAGAACTTCTAGAAAAAGGCTACCACCCAACAACGGTCCTCAGGATGACCAAACAAGGCAACCCATTGCCTCTTATACTGGTTTCACTCCCAAAAACGGAGAAACAGATATATAACCGAAAAAATCGTTGACGTAATAGTAACTGTCGAGCCCAAACATCAACGCACTATAGTTACCCAATGCTATCGCTGCCAAAAGTTTGGGCACGCGCAAAGTAGGTGCATGATCCAAGCTAAGTGTGTAAAATGTGGTGGTAACCACTATCACAGTGAATGTGCCGAAAACAAAAAAAGTGTGCAAACTGCGAGGGCGAACACACAGCCTCGTACAAAGGATGTCCCAGCTGGCCAAAACTGAAGCAAAGAACAAGCAGCGCCAAGATCTCGCCTACCATGTTATATGCTGCGGAAGTGACCAAAGACAGCCCGGTGAACGTTCCTCCATAAGCAATGAGCTTTTCGGAAATGTTCCACAAATTCCAACTAATGCACCAACAAATACAAGAGTTGGCCATTCGCTAATGATTTCCAAAGCAACACAACCAATTAATGGTCAGAAACCAATTAAACGTTGTTTTCTGGAATGCTAATGGGCTGGCTCCCAAAAAACACGAAGTAATGACGTTTCTCCAGGAGGAAAACATTGACATTTTCTTAATAGGTGAGACATGGTTAAAACCAAATATGGAATTTAAAATCCCAAATTACACGACATACCGGACTGACCGAACATCTCAACCCCACGGAGGCACTGCAGTTTTAATTAAAACGGATCTTAAACACTGCCACAAACTACCAATAGATGCAGAAATAGAGAACACTACAGTCAGACTTTCAACACCAAAAGGACCAATCGACGTGACAGCCGCCTACTGCTCGCCAAACAAGCTGGTAACAAAAAAAGACTTACACCTATTACTACCACCGGACCAAACCACAATACTAATGGGCGACCTAAATGTCAAAAGTACAGCTTGGGGCTGCCACGCAACCAATAAATCTGGTAAAGGACTTCTAGAATTTCTGGAAAATCCCAACACAGGAATACACGTACCGACCACTCCAACCCATTACGGTGCAACGGGTAGACCGGAAATTCTAGACATTGCGGTGACTAGAAATTATACTGCTGGCTTGGACATACTAGTGGTAGATGACCTTAGCTCTGACCATAACCCCATTATGGTCAAAATAACAACCGAGCAAATGCCCCCCGAACAGAAAACCCTGAAAATCACAGACTGGAATCTATTTCACATAAATCTTAAAAACACTACCACAGCCATAAAACTACTACACTCAACCGAGGAGATTGATCAGGAAATTAGTACCCTAACACAGGAAATTAATTCCGCAATGGAACTTAGCACAAAGAAAAAACAAGTCTCATCGAACACTCCAATAGTTATTCCAGTCAGTATTAGAGAACTCATCAAGGAAAAACGCAGAGCCAAAAAAACTGCCCAACGAACACTGCACCCAACAGACAAACAACGAGCATCACAGCTAAACAATCAACTCAAGGAGGCCCTTAAAGACTACCACCGAAGTAAATGGGAAACGAAACTAGAAGAACTTAACGAAGACAGAAATGGACTATGGAAAATAGCAAGATCTCTCCGCAAGAAACACTACGAAACTCCGGCCCTAATGGGGAGAAACGAAATGGGCTACACATCTCAAGAAAAAGCGGAAATACTGGCTGACAGCATTGAGTAACAATGCAAAAACAATAACTTAGACGATTCAGACATGGAAGACGACGTAGAAGACAGCATACAAAACCTACAACAGGGTCCACACGAAACAACAATAAAGCCAGTAACACTCCAGGAGATCAATAGCTACATAAAGAAATTAAAAAACAAAAAATCTCTGGGATCAGACCAAATAAATAATGTGGCCTTAAAACACTTACCCAAAAAGACTGTAGTGAAAATGCTAAACATCCTAAACGCGTGCCTTAGATTAGGATACTTCCCAAATTCATGGAAACTAGCCCACATAATAACAATTCCTAAACCAAGAAAAAACCACACGTTGCCAGAAAACCATAGACCCATTAGCCTGCTCTCTAGCCCATCAAAGCTGTTGGAAAAGGCTATTCAATCCAGACTAAATGAAATAGTGGAAAATCTTGAAATCATCCCAGATGAGCAGTTTGGATTTCGTAAGGACCACTCAACTACCCTACAAGTGCTGCGCATGGTAGAAATGATAGCTTGTTGATTTCAGCACAAATGCTGCACAGCCATGGTATACCTGGACATCGAGAAAGCCTTCGACAGGGTTTGGTACGACGGTCTTGTCCACAAATTAGTGAAAGCAGGAGTTGACACTTACATCATTAAAATAGTATACTCCTTCCTAAAAGACAGGACCTTTCAAGTCAAAGTTAAAAACGAATTTTCAAGTATACGTAAAGTGGAGGCAGGAGTACCACAAGGCTCAGTGCTAGGGCCGCTTCTGTACAACCTATATGTCAGCGATTTTCCAAAACCCAGTGACCTCAATACATACATAGGATTCTTTGCAGACGATACAGCAATTGTGGTTCAATCTCACAAAGAGCACGTAGCGACAGAAAAGCTACAAGACGAACTGGACAACTTGGTCGACTGGATGACCAAATGGAAAATAACCGCGAATACCACCAAAACTCAGGCAGTCATGTTTAGCAAAAAGAGAGACGCGACAACTGACCAGATCTACCTAAACAACGATCGAATAAAATGGAACCAAACAGCTACCTACCTAGGAGTAACCCTAGACAGGAAGTTAACTTGTGCCAAACACACAACAAGAAAAAGGCAACATAGCTATTAAAGTCCTCTCACCGATGCTAAACAATCAAAAATTGGACCTCAAAAGTAAAAGGATGATCTATACATCATTAGTAAGACCAGCTCTGACATATGCCATACCCGCATGGGGGTACACGGCAAAAACCCACATGGCAAAGGTTCAAGTTATACAAAACAAAATCCTACGAATGATCACCGGCTGCCCATGGTATGTTCGAAATAATCAACTTCACAAACTACTGGAAATAGCAAAGACGGCAACCACAAACATATACCAGATTGCAGAAAACCACCCAAACCAGTCACTTAAACGACACCTTAGTTACACACCCGAAGACATTCAGCCAAAACAAAAACGACCACGACTACTCGAACGAGACTAATCCACACCTCCAAAACCAGATGCCCACTACGCCGAGGGCACAATCATTGATTCCCATCTAAAGGGTAACTCACACTCGAGATCAAGACAAAAGGGGTAAAGTTGCGGAAGCAACGACCCAAGGAAAAAGTTAGAGACCAAGAAGAAGAAGAAGACAGAAAATGGACTTGTTTGTTGCTGAGTCCGCCCATCTACCTACATTATCAGTTCTCCGACAATCAAAGTCTGAAATATCCAGGAATTCAAGATTGCATCCAGATCCATTTTTGTCCCTCCATTTGCTGAAGTACAGTTCTCCATTTTCACAGGCTATCAAGGACATAGCACTTGACAAGTTTTTTGTGCATTATTGGTCTGTTAACCAGCTGAGGGTTTACAACAGATACCACAAAATAAGTTCTTGTGCAACTTTATGCCTTGATGCCACGGGTTGTGAGGAAGTTAGCAAGACCCGGCAACACAATGTCTGGACACATTTTTTTATATTGTGGTGTCGTGAATATGGGCTGCAAATATGGACAAATTCCAGTGGTACAGATGCTATCCGAAAGACATGGCAGTAATGCTATTGCGTAATGAATACGTTCAGGTGCCAAAATTCCGAAGCAGTGTGTTACTGATTTCTCAATGGCTCTCCTAAATTCAGTTGCCGATGCCTTTACAAGGATGAAAGATATTTGGGCTTATATTGAACACATGTTCAAAATTTTAACAAAGAAAGCTACCATTATGCCTGTGTGCTACATAAGAACCGATGTTGCCTATCTTATTAATTCTGTCCGAAAGTGGAAATGCTTCCATGGAAAAAGTAAGAGGCTGAAGGAGTGATACGTGAGGGCTAAAGGACAACTGGTGCTATGCACTAGTTTTCAGCTGGCACAGCAAATTATCTTAGCTGTTCTTGTTGTGGCACGTAGTGAAACAGAAGGTATATCCAGCGTCAGTCAAACACCAAACGCTTGTGAATAAATGAAATGCTGGCTAAAAGAGTCGCAAAGAACTGGGGATGTCGATGAGTTCCCAGCTTTGGTTAACGCAAGGTCCGAAGATGAGCAGTCTAAAGAAACTAAGGAGTCATATGTATTTGATGAAAAAGCAATTGAGTGGATTTAGTGTTTAAAAGCAGAAAGCGAAGCACTTTGTAACCCTGATGACGGCGACATAGACAATTTACATTATTTACCTGACATTTTGCCAGCCTTTTGTTACCTTTGCTCTAAGCTACCATTATGGCCAGGAGTCATGATGCCATTCTTTAGGTGGGGAAGTGAATCGTCAAGCAGTGCTTCCATCGAGAGCTATTTCAACGAATTAAAAACCAATTTACTCAGCTCATCAGTACTAGCTGTAGACAGATTCATAAAAGACCACATCGAACTTATTGAAGGAGCAATGCTATTAGCTGGAAACTGTTTTGAGAAGCATCCACTACAGACAGAAGAAAATATACATTGACACTATTGACCAGAGCCTGAATGTTAAAGATTCTCAGGAATGTACTGTCCCCCCCGCCTCACATAAGCTCTTCAGACTACATTGACACTATTGACCAGAACCTGAATGTTAAAGATTCTCAGGAATGTACTGTCCCCCCCCCCCTCACATAAGCTCTTCAGACTCCATTTCTTCCAAAAACAGTAATAAGGACGCTCATGTCTTCCACATAAAAATTCCTCAGGAAAGTGGAAGATAATTGATCCATAAGCGGTTATATATACCAGGAGCGATGAGAGACAGAGGCGCCACACTAAACGTAGATATGCAATTAAAAAAAAAGGTATATGGACCGATGTTCTGAACGATACTATATTCGAAAAGAAAAATTTACCTTGCACACTCATTTTTAAAAGAAGCAAGGTAGGAGTCATGATGCCATTCTTTAGATGGGGAAGTGAATCGTCCAGCAGTGCTTCCATCGAGAGCTATTTCAACGAATTAAAAACCAATTTACTCAGCTCATCAGTACTAGCTGTAGACAGATTCATAAAAGACCACATCGAACTTATTGAAGGAGCAATGCTATTAGCTGGAAACTGTTTTGAGAAGCATCCACTACAGACAGAAAAAAATATACATTGACACTATTGACCAGAGCCTGAATGTTAAAGATTCTCAGGAATGTACTGTTTCCCCCCCCTCACATAAACAGCAAAAAGGAGTTATAGAAAACTGGAGAGGCTTAGCAATTGAGAGATCAAGCAAAAAGAAAACCAGCTACTACTTAGCTCCCTGCGCCGACCTGGGACTTGATGATGCTTCGACATTCAAAAAAACGTTGCAAATAGAATTTTTAAAAATTGGCAGTATCAACACCCTACACTTGATAAATTTACTAGATAATAAATATTCAGCAACCAACACTTGTGCGTTTGACAGTGTCGTTCAGGGATTAGCTGTGGCTTGCTGTGATAGCGAGGAATATAAGAATATATTCTTCGAAAAATATAACGTGCTAAATGATATAGTCTCGAGTGTTATAAACAGTGCCATAAACGCGCATACTTAAAAAATAAGATGTGATTTGGTAAAAGACTTATATATAGAATTTGGTCCTTGGGAAAATGTTTGCTTTATCCATTTGTGTAAAACACGACACTCAGCCATGTTTAGCAAATTTATACGGTCTGACACAATCGTATATCTCTAGAAACCATTTTAGGTTTTCACAATATTCAAAACATTTAAATATTCTCAGGTATTTATTTAACTGCCGATACGTTATCGTCCCGTAATTATTCCACTCATTAATTCAGTCAAATTGAATTCTGATTCTGTGCAACACTTTCTGAGAGCATCGTGTCTCCTTATGTGACCAATACTTCCTACAGTTGCAGCAAATAAATATAGATTATTTTGTGCAATTTCACATACAAGGGAGGTAAGCAACACATTTGTTGACCTCAAACAATTATTGGCCTCTCGATTCAGTAACTTTAACTTTTCAATGGAGTTCGCTTCGAACGGGCGTCAGGTTTACATCTCTCGGTGCGTGATTTGAAGTGATGGACAGTGTTTGGTTAGTTTTACAAGCTAAAAATGTCAAATAAGGAGGCTGAACAGAGGGAAGGCACCTGACTCAGAAAGGATGGAAATAATGAAAACGGATGATGCAACAGATATGGGTGATGATTCGGAGGATGAAAAAGGACAGGTAAAATGTTTAAAAGAGAAAGATAAACGTGGAAAATCAGGGAATGTTGGGATAAGTACACCTAGACCACTTAAGTTGTTATTATCTAAAGAATTTAAGCAAGTAAAAGAAGGGAATTGTCAAGTAATTAAAACAAATTATAATTTTAGGTCACAAAATGAATCGCTGAAATTAAATTTACCAGTATCAAAGGAAAGAACGTCTTATCAGGCGGTAAGTATCTTTGAATAGATTCCGACGGATAAGTCAACTACTGCAAATAAACAAGGTACGTTTCGGGTCAAAATGTAAACAAAATGGTCACAGAAAATAGAAACAATCAACATTTAAATATTGGGGTAAATAATACAATAAATAATGTCAATTATAACGGGGAAAATATAGGGCCCTACCATGTATTGATTCAAAATAAAGAAGGGAATATTGGGAGAGCACATAAAATATCGACAATTAGAATAATTAATAGCCTTTTTCCAGAAATTAGTAATAATATAAAAAATGTAAGGACGGGCCAAAACAGAATCAGGATCGAACTAGATTCAGCACAATGCGCTAACAAAATAGTGAACAGCAAGCACTCTTAGAAAACGGATATGAGGAATTTATACCTATATATCTTACTAGTAGGCAAGGCGTCATAAGGTCAGTTGATAAGGAAATCAGTGACATTGAGTTAAAGGAGTTATTAAAACCTAGATTAGGAGAATTCTTTATAGTTGACGAAGTGAAACGTTTAAATCGCAAAGTTAATATACAGGGCGGTCACAAAATTTGAGCCAACATATTCGGTTTTAGTGACATTTAAAAGCAACAGACTTCCAGAAAAAGTAGTCATTGAAAAGATGATTTATGAAATTACTCTATTTATAAAAAGGGTGGTACAATGCTTAAAATGCCTTCGTTATGGACATATAAGTAATCAATGCAAAGGCAAGGAAAGGTGTCAATACTGTGGGAAGAACATAAAAACTCTGAGTGAAAAACTGAAGAGTTACCGGTTTGTGTGAATTGTAAGGGGGACACATCAGTGTGCCCAGACTTTTAGAAACAAAAAGACTTAAAAAAATGATGGGAAGCGAAAACATTTCATACAGGGAGGCTGTTCACAAATATAATACGAGCTATGTAGCAGCCATAAAAACTGTTAAGAGTACATTCCGAGATGTACATAAATAACAGATGTTATAAATAATTTTTATGTAGATGACTATCTTGATAGTTGTGATTCCGAAGAAGCTGCACTTGAAAGAAAATTATAGAAGTAAATCGTCTGGGAGGATTTGAAGTAGTTGGTTGGTTATAAAATTCAGAAAAGGTGACTCAGGAGTATGCAATAAAAGACCAAGAGGCAAAAGATTTGAATAAATCCGAAGCATAGCGCATTTTGGGTATGTGGTGGAATACAAAGTTAGACTCGTTTACACTTAAACTTGTATTTCATAAAATTCCATCCGACTTGTTGCAAAATAAGTTCGTTCCAACTAAAAGGGAAGTTTTAAAGATAGCAATGTCAATTATGTAAATTTTCGATCCACTTGGATTCTTAGTGTATTATAGGATTCGCGCCAGAATTATTTTACAATAGATTTGAAGAACGGGTATTGGCTGGGATGACCATATACCGCTTAGCATAAATGAAAAACTTGGCTAGATAGTCTTAAAAAGATAACAACGATTCAGATTCCACGAAAATATGCTGAAAAGCCTCTGTTAGCAGAAGGATGAGAGATTCATGTCTTTTGTGATGCAAGTGAAGTAGCATACTGTTGTGGCTGCTACTTGAGAGTAGTCTCGAGACTAAGAGACGAGACAGCCTTTTTAATGCCGAAGGATAGGGTAGCTCCACTTAAACCAATATCAATACCAAGAATAGAGTTACAAGCAGCTCTGATGAGTAGCGGACTAGTGAGTATGGTAAAGAGAGAAATAAATTCAAATGTTGACAAGATTTATCTATGGACAGACTCACAAACTGTTTTAAACTGGGGTAGAAACAGACTCTATCAGACCACAAAGGAAGAACCCTGCAGATGATTTTCTCAATCGTAAAGGCCACTTCTACGTCACTACAAACACTTACAGTCAACACATTGGGGGCATGTATAAGGATCAGATTAGAGATAGGCAATGTGAGAAGACTATGGAGGGTTGCCGGAATCCTTTAAAAAGAGGCCCGGAGTATCTGATGAAGTTCTTTTATTAAGCGATGGAGGCAACAAGCATTGGACCACGTCTAACTGCCATCTTGAAGAAACATCTATCAAGGACCACCTTTGCTGATGCCAACTCGGAAAAAGATTATCTCCTAAAGATAAGAAATCCGAGGAACCCAGACGACACACAACTTTCTCATCTATATACCATGACGTGTACTCGCCTACCCCCTTCTTCAAGAAATATGTTTTTGGTGGGCTCAAATTGATCCCTATTGCAGATAAGTTCTTCTTGTTTCTGTTAATACATTTTTTAACAGCAGAGGGTGTTTCTCCTAGATATAGGCTCATTGAGTTATCATTTGGTCTTAGTGTTATGACCTCCATCTTTGCCATCTTCATCCTGTGGGACTGCAAGGGGCCCGAGTGTTGTTGACGCTGCATTGAGCATGCCCATCAGCATTCCTGGGCTAGCGTTAAGAAAGATCTTGTCATCAATTTGGTACTTGCTTATCCTGTCATACCAGGTTCGTGTTTGTTCGTTCATAAACTTCATATGTTGTTCATTCCACTAAAGGCGTGATTAATTGTTCCTGTTTTTTTATCTGCACCCCCATACCGAGTCTAATCGTTTTGATAGCCATGATAAATCATCTTGTCACAGCCACTTGCGAGAAGAGCTTATCGTATCCACTCGGGAGAGGAAGCCCAAGTCTTAATCTGGTCGACTCGTCAAAAAAAAACAGGTGCATCGTTGCGAAGGCAACTGGGGCAAGACATTCATTCCATTTTGTTGCGTCATCTGCCCCTTGACATGCCTCTGCTGCAACCCCTCCTTCTAATGTGTTTCTTGACAGATTGTTTGTTATCTTAGCTTTCTTTTCTTCTCCCCCAATTGAGAAATATATCCCTAAAAATAAGAAATCCGAACAATTCATTTCCCGATGAATCCACACCAGGCATAACTTTCTTATCTATATACCACGACGTGTACTCGCCTATCCCCTTCTTCAAGAAATATTTTTTGATGGGGTCAGATTGATTCCTATTGCAGATAAGTTATTGTTTCTGTCAATGCATTTTTTAACAGCAGAGGGTGTTTCTCATACATATAGGCTCATGGATTCATCACTTGGTGTTAGTGTTATGACTTTCATCTTTGCCATCTTCATCCTCTGGGACTGAAAGGAGCCCGAGTGTTGTTGACGCTGCATTGAGCATCCCCATCAGCATTCCTGTGCTAGCTGTAAGGAAGACTTTGTCATTAGTTTGGTACTCTCTTATCTTGTCATACCAGGTTCTTGTTTGCTCGTTTGTAAACTTCATATGTTCTTCCTTCTACTCAAGTCGTGAGTAATTGTTCCTGTTTTTATCTGCACCCCCATACCGAGTCTAATCGTTTTGATAGCCATGATAAATCCCCCTGCCACAGCCACTTGTGAGAAGAGCTTACCGTATTCACTCGGGAGAGGAAGCTCAAGTCTTAATCTGGTCGACTCATCAAAAAAGAACAGGTGCATCGTTGCGAAGGCAGCTGGGGCAAGGAATTCATTCCACTTTGTTGCGTCCTATTTCCCTTGACATGCATCTGCTGCAACCCCTCCTTATAGTGTGTCTATTGACAGGTTGTTTGTTATTTAGCTTGTTTTCTTCTCCCCCAATTGAGATGGTAGAACCAGGAATCTCCTTGTTCAGTGTTAAGTGAAATTCTTCTATGATGTATAGAAACATCCTCAGGCCCACATTAGCAGAAGCAATAGCTCCCCTTGTCATCTCATCCCTTTCTATGTGCTTTATGTACCAGTCGAATTGGGTTACGCCATTTGTCCAAAACTTCCTTACTTCTTCAACATGTAATTTCTCCTCAGTTGGAAATTGTTAATTGTTGAGTCGATACATTTTAGTATTCCCTTTTCAAGAAAAGCCTTTGTCGTTTCCACTACTTTTATTTTTCTACTTTCTTAACATATCAACTGACAACTCTCTCAATAATATCAACAATATCAACGTTAACTTATATAATAAAATGTTTTTAATTAACATTGACTTCCTTGACGACCTGTTTCATCCGCAACATTCTCATTATTTGACCCATTTGAACCAAAACAAATTCACCAATCGTTCAGACCTCATCCAGAACTTTCGTAGTTCAACCTTATCAAATTTACCAGGGTTAAGACTGTTACCTGTATACGCTAAGAGAAAATGATTGGGGGTTGATGCATGCGGAATCCGATGAATCACTTGATACGTAAGTTAGTGGTCTCTACTATTCACTATATTTTCCGCTTCTGCTATGACAGTCAACAAGACTTCATCGTTTGGGATTTCTTCTTTGAAAACTATATATGAAATCTTTTTAGCTGGGTCAATTACTTGCTCCCAACAAACTCCCATATGTGGACTGCCAGGAGGTATGAAATGTCATTCAATTTGATGACCGCTTAACTCTTTACTAATTTTCGATTGACCTAGTTCTTTTAAACTTTTTCGCAATTCTTCTGAAGCCCCTTTTAAAGGTAGCTTCATTAGCTGAGTACAAACACCTTGGAGTCCCTCTTCGAGATATCATTCTTCTTAATGCCATAATGCAAGAGCCTGTGCCTACGGAATGTGCAATTTCAAGGTGTACAGCTCTAACACCATACTTTTTTCCCTTGTGTCTTCCAACAGTTACGTTAAACCGTCCAAAGTAATCCACTCCAGCTCCAGCATATGTAAAGGGGGGCATGCCAGGTGTAAGCCGAACGGCTGGCAACTGGCCCATGATTGGAACTTTTGCTTTCGCTTGACGTCTCTTGCAGAAATAACATACCGCAAAGGTACGCCTTGCAGTTGCTCTTCCTTTAATTATCCAATATTTTTGTTGAAGCTCGTTTAAAACTAACTCTATTCCCTGATGATAAAATTTTCCGTGATAATATTTAATAAGTAATTTTGTACATAAATTTTTTGATCTAAAACAATAGGATTTTGAAAATAGTCATCAAGAGTTTCTGCAAGATTTAGCCTCCCATTCATTATAAGCAGACCATTTTCGTCTATAAAGTGTGTTAGTTTATATATTCGGCTACTTTTGTTTACATATTTTCCTTCAGTTGTTTTATTTATTTAGGAAAGCTTTGCTACTGACTTTGTTTTATACACAATTCTTCAGCCATGTTTAGTTCTTTTACATTCAATTCTTGAGAGAAATAGATATTGTTACCTTTTATTTACCTCAATACTTATAACAAAATCTCAATACCCAAGTTGTATTTCTAACTAGTCGCTGCCATTTTGACAATATATTTACCTCTAGAAGGTTTTCTTTTTCAAATATTATGTTAACAGCAGTTGTTATCTTTAACTCCCCATCTAGCAAATATCCTTCACTTGAGTTTTCTTGAAGTATATCTTTTGGCCACTCAGACCATCCTTGTTTTAAGAAATCTGGCCCTTCAAACCAGTTTCTACTTTCGGATAATTTCAAGTTTCTTTTTAATCTTCATCTGCAGTGTTGAGCATGGTTGGTATATATCCCCATACGGAGTCTAATCGTTTTGATAGCCATGATAAATCCCCCTGTCACAGCCAAAGAACGTACCGTACTTACTCGGGAGAGGAAGCCCAAGTCTGAATCTGGTCCACTCATCAAAAAAGAACAGGTGCATCGTTGCGAAGGCCTCTGGGGCAAGGCGTTCATTCCACTTTGTTGCGTCCTCTGTCCCTTGACATGCTTCTGCTGCAACCCCCCATTCTAGCGGGTCTGTTGAGACAGGTTGTTTGTTATCTTAGCTTTCTTTTCCTCTCCCCCAATTGAGAACCAGGAATCTCCTTGGCCAGTGTTAGGTGAAATTCTTCTATATTGCGTAGAAACATCCTCAGGCCCACATTCGCAGAAGCAATAGCTCTCCTTGTCATCTCAACTCTTTCTTTGTGCTTTATGTACGAGTCCAAAACTTTCTTACTTCTTATAACATGTCACTTGGAAATTGTTAATTGTTAAGTTGATACATTTTAGTATTCCTTTTTGAAGAAAAGCCTTACTCGTTTCCGCAACTTTTATTTTTCTACTTTCTTAATATTTGAACGGACAACTCTCTCAAATCAATATCAACGTTAACTTATATAATAAAATGCGTTTAATTAACATTGACTTCCTTGACGATCTGTTTCATGCGCAACATTCTCCCCACCGTGGTTAGACTCGATCTCTTCACAGTTAAATCGGCATAACTTTGCGACAGGACGTAGAAGCATACCTGAGGAAATCTATACATCAGCAACTCTTATTACCCCGTCTTTGCCAGGGTATACTGAGTCAACTCTGCCAATGAACCATGAGTTTCTCGGAACGTTTGCGTCAACAATAATAATAATATCATTAATTTTAAGTGGTTTTACATAGATAAGCATTTTTTTCGACAATTTAAGGAGGGGAGAAATTCTTTCACTCATTTGGACCAAAGCAAATCCACCAACGGTTGAAAGCTCCTCCAGAACTTTCGTAGTTCAACCTTATCAAATTTACCAGGGCTAGGACTGTTACCAGAAGATCATAAGAGAAAATTATTGGGAGTGATCCATGCGGAATCTGATGGATCACTTGATACGTAAGTTAGTGGTCTACTCTTCACTACATTTTCCGCTTCTGCTATGACAGTCAACAACACTTCATCGTTTGGGATTTCTTCTTTGAAAACTATAGGTAAAATCTTTTAAGCTCGGTCAATTAATCGCTCCCAGCAACCTCCCACATGTGGACTGCCAGGAGGTACGAAATGCCATTCAATTTGATGACCGCTTAACTCTTGACTAATTTTCGATTGATCTAGTTCTTTTAAAGCTTTTCGCAATTCATCTGAAGCCCCTCCAAAGTTAGTTCTATTATCTGAGTACAAACACCTTGGAGTTCCTCTTCGAGATATCATTCCTCTTAATGCCATAATGCAGAGTCTGTGTCTAAGGAATGTGCCAGTTCAAGGTGTACAGCTCTAACTGCCATGCAAGTAAACAATATACGATACCTTTTTTCTTAATTCTTCCAACAGTTACGTTAAACGGTCCGAAGTAATCCACCCCAGCAAATGTAAAGGGGGCATGCCAGGTGTAAGCCGAACGGCGGGCAACTGGCACGTGATTGTAACTTGTGGTTTCGCTTGACGTCTCTTGCAGAAATAACACGCTGCAGAGGTACGCCTTACAGCTGCTTTTCCTTTGAATTATGGAACATTTTTGTCAAAGCTCGTTTAAAACTAACTCTACTTCCTGATGGCAGAATTTTGCGTGCTAATATTTAACGAGTAATTTTGTACATAAATTTTTTGGATCGAAAATAATATGATTTTTAAAATAGTCATCAAAAGTTTCTGCTAGATTTAGCCTCCCATTCATTCTAAGTAGACCATTTTATCTATAAAGGGTGTTAGTTTATATATTTGGCTACCTTTGTTTACATATTTATTTTTCTTCAGTTGCTTTATTTATTCAGGAAAGCTTTGTTCCTTACTTTGTTTAATACATAATTCTTCAGCCATGTTTAGTTCTTTTATATTTAATTCTTGAGAGAAATCTATATTGTTACCCTTTATTTTCCTCAATAACTTATAACAAAATCTCAAAATCCAAACTGTACTTATAACCAGTCGCTGCCATTTTGAAAATCTATTTACCTCTAGAAGGTGTTCCTTTTCAAATATTCTGTTAACAACAGTTGTTGTCTTTATATTCTCATCTAGAAAATATCCTTCACTGAGTTTTCTTAAATTATATCTTTTAGCCACTCAGACCGTCTTTGTTTTAAGAAAACTGGCACTTCAAACCAGTCTACATCTGGAAAATTTCCAATTTCCGTTTAATCTAGTACCTTCATCTGCAGTGTTGGCAGTGTTGGTATATATATATATATATATATATATATATATATATATATATATATATATATATATATATATATATATATATATATATATATATATATATTGATATGGTTTCTATAAGGGGAAGGTAAGAATAAAACATCCACATGTATATACATACAAGCCAAAAACACACTTTAAAACAACTCATACAAAACCTAACACAGACAAGAACTTTTTTTCTGGTGTATACAATGTCTATGGAATAAATAGTTAAACTATATGAACAGCTAGTCAATCTAGGTAGAGAAAAAAATAATATATAAGTATGAGTTGTCCTGACAGGGGGAAAATCAAAAATAATCACTTAACAGGCAAATAATAAGACATTATGTAAATTTCCAAGATGTATATCAGAATTAATGCCCAAATATGTTTGTATATGTATAAGTGGATTAAAAGAAAGCAAGGTGAGAAAGATGCAATAATTGTAAATTAGATTATAAGAAGTGAAGGGTCTATGGAAAATAAAATAAGATCCAGGTGAAAATAGACTATAAAAGTGTTTGGACTTAGTGCGGAAAGAAATAGATAAATGTGACGACCTCAAAAGACTGGAAAATAAAGTAAAATGTGAATATATGGACAGTACGAACTGTATAAATAGTTTTTAGGAAGTTTAAAATGTCGATGTTATTAGAATAAGAATATTAAGATGTATAACCTAGAAACTATGGAACAGACGATTTCATTCAATTTAAAATGTCAAAATGACAATGTCAATCAATATCTTAGATAGGTTAAGGAATTCTGTCAAAAATAGTGTATATAAGTATAAAGTATAGAGTAAGGCATTGAAAGATGTGACCAGGTTACCCCGGAAATGAGGATACAAACAGAAAATCTTAAGAGGAATTTGGAAGGCGGCCAACAAGGAAAATTTACTTGGAGACCGTCGTCATGAGAAAAATAAACAGATTATTACTATAAAAATTATTAGGAAGTTGGATTATTAGGAGAATTTTGTTAGAAATTTGGGAACGAGAGGTTGAAGTGAAAAAGTTTAAGGAAACAGATACGAGACTGACAGATGACTTTGTAGCAGTAGAAAAACTAGTCGGCAGAAGAGATTGAGATTAAAACCGTAAGTATGAATCGTCATAATACTTACTTTCTGTGGCACAGCTACAACGTATCATACAAAGCATTAAACTGCTATAAAACATACAGATATCAGGGCCCCAATCTTTCAAAGCAACCATATTTCGACAATAGAGACCATTATACGTACCTGAGCACCGAACAGATCATCCATTGATTACGCGTTAAATTTAGAAAATTGAATAAGCTAGCGTTCACCAGCTGGTGTTGTCTTTATAGCCTATTTAGTGTAAGAGATCTATATAAGTAAATTAAAAAAAAAGAAGTAAAGCAATATACTGGCCAGTCTCTTTGTAGGGGGTTGACTTTGTTAAATAAAATAAAATAAAAACTGAAAATTCAGCAAATGAGCAAATTATAAATATCAGGTAGCAATAGGCATTTGTCATCTGGTTTTAATATGAATACAAGTTTCTTATTGTGTGTTAAACTTTACATTATTGCTTTATTTTCGTTCACACAAGTAAATATTTGGGAAAGCCAATAGTATTAAAAGGGTCAGTATCCAGAACAATAAAAAAGGGGAATTATAAATTGGTAAGTAAAAGAAAGGAGCAGTGCTCTAAAATTTTACATATGTAAACCTTCAAAATTACAAAAAAATTAAAGGGGACTTGAACCCACTTTAATAAGCTCCCTGAGGTGAGAGACAGTTCATGTATGTTATTAGTCGTTTTCTGTGTGTTAAACAGGTCTAAAAAAGACATTGAGTACATCCAGGTGTAAGTTACAAATCACATTTTGTAATAAAAATATTTACAACACATTTCACTAAACTTTACAGGCAGATAAAACTTACAAGATAAAATACACGTAGAAATTAACATCACAAAAAAGCAATAAATCTAATTTAAACTAGTTACCATATCAATTATTACAAATATTAGTCAAACAATATATTTTAACACACCTATATAATAATATAAACCTCAGATAACTTTTTTTATATCAATTGACACCTAATCGTGGGTCAATTCGTCATAAATAAAACTCATAATTTATCAATTATCACCCAATCGTGGGACTAACAACCCTAGCTTAACATTTCTTTGTCATATATATATATATATATATATATATATATATATATATATATATATATATATATATATATATATATATATATATATTGTATTATAATTTTATGTTCTGTGTAATTTATTTTACCACTACAATTATCTTAATACAAGAGAAAAATTTGTGCCCTTATTAAATTCATCCCAGGGTGGATTCAACTATTAATTAATAAAAAAAAAGAAAAAAAAAACAAAACTTGATCTCATATAAATGTGTTTTTATCGCCAATATTTGATTACTGTTAAATAAGCTTTCTTTCAATACCCATTACAGTCACTTCAGAACTCTTTGTATAATTCTATTATGACAAATGAAATTGACTGGGCTTCTTATAATACTATACTTCTATTTCTTTAATTATTATGATTTTACTAACATTTTTTCTATTTCTATTTATCTCAAAATTTCCTCATAAAACTACTTACTTCTAACATATGTTTATATTAACTTCTCAACCTATTTCAGTACCTAATTATTTTCTATGCACAAGTAGTTCAATATATATATTTTTTTACTGTTCTATTTTTCCCGCTAAGATTCTTTCATTTCGTTTTACAAACGTCTTCAATTGATCCATTATTATTTATACACAACCCCATCCACTTTATTTTACTAGGTCTATCTAATATATTTACTGAGAATTATGAATCAACAAGCGAACTACAGTCTGTTTCTTGTGAACCTTTTACATATTTTAACAGTTGGAAAATAACATTTTTACTTGTTATAAATACCTCCTTTTTTTCTTCCTTCTCGGCTCTTCGTAATTCCCATTTAAACGAGGCTCTGCGTTTGGTGATGTAGACACCTCTGTATCGTCTGCTATAAACGATCATTGACTGCTTCCGCTCACTCACATTTATTTCCAATACCACTTTGAACAATTCTTACTATTTAAAACTTCATTTACTGACTTTTAACGATCCGGGTTTTAATCAATTTATTTATACCTTACAACATTCCATTACAACAAATTGTTTACAATAACATTCTAGTCTTTTTTCAAACAGCTGCGCTTCACAATTATATAAAGTCAATCTTATGTTCTAGACTTCTTTATATCCATTCATCAGTTAAATTCACATCAAAACTCCCACATCTATCTCATCTGACACCACCTTTCAAAAATTTCCTACCTATCAAACTTTTTGTTACCATGACAGTCCGCCTTCTTAATAGAATTCTTAAAACTAACATTTTATAAGAATCTTAAAACTAACATTTTATGCAATACAAAGAAATTATTGTCTGTGGTTAACATCTAACCTCCTAAATCTCTTCTAAACTAGTTATCTACACCCTACTGACTAATATCTTAATTATCTACAGTGGTATCATTGCCTATTTAAGTCCATGTTGTGTTTTCTTAACTTTGCCTTTTATTTTTTTATAAAATGTACAAAATTTTTGTAGTGCATATCACATACATAAAAAGTAAAGATTAGCACCTGTGATGAGCACTGAAAATTACAATTTGATTCAAATTTTTTTTATTCAGATTTTACGTGGCTATCAAATTTGCAGTTATCAAATTTGCTGCACCATCTCTTTTAGAAAAATTTTTGTATCGATAATACCAATAGTGATAATAATAATAATACTTATTATGTGCGTACGTGAGCCTGGATCACACCACAAATTCCCCTAAGAAACAATTTCGGCACTTTGAAATCTAGATTTCAACCTGTCAAATTGTTTATTACCAATATGTTTTCATTTTTCTACTCTTCGAACTTCATTCTGCTCCCATATTTGGACGTTTTTATATTCCGCTATCTACGACTCTTGTTTTCTATTACTGTCTCACTTCAATATATCTACATATATATTTTCTCGGGTTTTCTTCTTTATGGTGTTCAAATCTTTTTCTTTCTTTAATTCACAACGACATTACCTTATTTTGTTTTATTTTCTCGGATTTGCAGCTTTCTCCATATCCCTTATCAACTTGTTCATATTATTTTTATTTTATATGGCTTCGATCCTTTAAACATAATCTACATTCCCCTATATTTTCATTATTCCATTTATATTCCTACTTTTCTTCATTTTTCATATATCAATATTCATTATCATCATATTCTTAGTTTATCATTACCTATCTTAGGTTTTCTATTCTTATTTACTGGTTTCGCTACACAAACTACTAATTCTTCATATTTTTCGCCATATACTAATATTTTTATCATATTTTCTACTTCATTTTCATTCATTTGTTATCTTTACTTTTTAGCTTGCTTCATCCTGCCTTTGTCAGTCATCGTTGCTTTTCTTTTCTTTGATTTCCATTTTATGCCTCGAGTTTTCTATATGCTTACATTTTTCTTGCATCCATCCCTTTTCTTTTATCTTGCTTTCCTTTTGCCATTCGGCCTTGATAATTTTACCCTCTTTCTTTCCTACTCTTCTAATTCTTAGCACAGCTCCTTGTTCTTACTGCTCTGTTGCTACCTAGCCTTCATGTTTGATTTGCACCTTCTTTCCCACTCTTTTGATTTTTTTTACAATAGGGTACTAGTTCTTCCCGTTCAAATTTGTACACATCTGATATGTTAAATAATCCTCTTATCTGGTCTGTTACGACATCTTTTACTTTACAACTGTTTATTGGATTATCATTGACTATTTCAAATAGTGGTTGTAACTTGGCACATTTCCCCAATTCTCGATTCCCAATTCTTTGTGCTCGTATAACTACTAGATCTCCTTTTTTGAAATACACTCTTCTTTTAATCTTCTTTCTCTCCCTGCTCAAATACTTTTCTGCTTTTCTTTTTATTCTTACCCTTACTTGCTCAATCACTCTCTCATAGTTTCTACTTTCATTGACTATCCATTTTCTCTCAGGCCGTCTGCCTGTCATAATGTATATAGGCGTTTCTTCAGTATTTAAATTCGGACACTCGTTCATTATTCTCTCCACATTTGTTATCTGATCTTCCCATTCTCTCTGGTCGTCACTTATTAATATACGCATATACTTTATAACCTCCTGTATGTACCTTTCCGCAGGATTGCTACAGGGATGTCTAATGCTGGTAAACTGCATAAAAATGTTTTCCCTGTCACAAAATAGTTGTACGACTTCACTCCGAAAATATGTAGCATTATCGATCAGTATTGTCTTTGGTTTTCCCACGTTTCTGGTGTAAGACTTTAATATCTTGACCACGACATATTTATTTGTTCTCCTGGTTGGATATAACTTTATATATTTTGAAAATACATCTACCACTACTAAGATGTGCTTGTTTTGTTGCCTACTTGGTATTAAATCACTTATAAAGTCTATGGCGACAATTTCTAAACATGCTTTAGTTGTTATTGATTTTGGAATTCCAACGTTGTGTTTGTTTTTTCTCTTTCTGAGCTGACATATTCTACACTTTTTCAATGTATTCTTTGTCAGTGTTAGGTCTCTTTTTGCAATGTAGTTCTCTCTAAATATCATCCACGTCTTTCTCACTCCGATATGTCCATTTTCATCATGTATTATTACAATTATCTCTTTTGCCAATTCGTTTGTAATTACATATAATTCATATTCATTTACAACTTTGACATATACTTGCTGTTTCATTCTAGTTCCTCTCTTTTCATTCTCACTCAGTTCTCTTTGATCACTTATAATTGTTCCTCTCGAGAACAAACCCTCGCGTTCTTTCAAAATATTTACTCCTAACCTTATACGCCTGCATTCACTCACATTCTTTCCGTCATCTCTCGTCAATGCATCTGCTACTACATTCAAACTTCCTTTCACATGTCTTATATCAAAATCATATTCTTGCATTATCAGCACCCATCTATATATTCTATTGCTGACGAATTTATTATTGAGAATACTGATCAACGCTTGGTGATCAGTTTCTATGACAAACTTATTTCCCAAGAGATAAAATCGCAACTTCTCCACGCAAAATACCACACTCACCAATTCTAACTCTGTTACACTATATTTCCTTTCATGCTGCCTTGTCACTCTCGATACAAAACATATCGGCACTTCCCTTCCATCTTGAACCTGTACAGGCACTCCTGCTAATTTATTTATTGAAGCATCCGTCCTCACAATAAACTCTGATTCATACCTCGGATGATATACTTTCACACCACTACAAAGTTCACTTTTTATTTTATTAAATGCCAGTTCTTTATGGCTGTCCCACTTCCACTTCTGGTTCTTTTTTAGCATGTCTATGAGTGGATATATTTTTTCGCTCAGGTTAGGAATCAGTCTTTTAAAATAGTTAATCATGCCTATAAACCCTCGTAACATCTTAAGGTTGGTGGGTCTTTTGTATTCCATGATGGCTTTTACTCTTTGATCGTCCATGTGTATTCCCTCTTGATCAATAACATACCCTAAGAACACTACCTGTTTTTGGTAGAATTGGCATTTCTTGAGGTTGATTTTCAAACCAGCCTCATCCAGTTCCCTGATAATAGTTTCTATATGTGTGTGATGGTCCTTTTCTTTGCTGTACACTAGGATGTCGTCTACGTAGTGCACCACGAATTGATCATATTTGTCAAGTATTTGGTGTAGTGCTTTCATGAGTGCTGCACACGCTGATTGTACGCCAAACGGCACTACCGCAAATCTATACACAACCCCATCAATAGCAAATCCCGTGTAGTCTCTGCTATTTTCATGTAATGGTATTAACCAGAAACTATGTTTAAGGTCAATTTTGGAAAAAACTTCTGAATATGTGATTCGACCGAAAATAGAATCTATATTCGCAGGGGCTTCGTACTGTGGAATAGAACACTTGTTTATACTTCTGGCGTCTAGACATAGTCTTAGTTCACCACTCGATTTTTTTACGACTACAATTGGATTTATATATGGAGTGTTGGCGTTTTCTATTATTCCTTTTTTTTTTTCATTTTCAATATTTCTTCAGCCACTTCCTTCCTGTATCTATAAGGAATCGGATATGACTTTGCCTTAAAATTATCTAGATTTCTTACCTCAATTTTATGTACATAATTCTTCGCAACCCTTGTTTCATCCATTACTAAACCCCTATATTTTTCTAATAATTCCCCTACTTGCTTGCTATACTTTGCATCGCATACTATCTGCTCTTTATCTATTTCTTCATATACATTCTCTTTATTTTTACCATAACTTGCTTCTTCATGTCTATTATATCTTATATTATTCATCCCCATATTTATATTTTCATTGTCCACTTTTTCAACCATTTCTTGTAATTTCCCCATTTTGATCTTGCTGTTGCTCACTAATACATATTTGTTGAGGTAATCTATTATTATTTTATGCTTTTCCATTTCATCCGTTCCCATAATCACATCGTACTCCATATCCGCCTTTATTAACAATTGTAATTCCAATCTATGTTCTTTTATTTCTATTTCTACAGATATTGTTTCGTTTATTTCTCCTATTTTCTTTCCCCTTGCATTTATCAATGTTATCTTTGGTATTTTTATTCTTCCGACGTTTCCATATTCAATGTTTTCTAGCAATTTTCCAGATATGATCGAGGCTTCCGATCCGGTGTCTAACATTATACTAATTTCTCTATCTTTTAATTTACCCTTGACAATTATTAACCCTATAGATTCTTCAATTTCTTCTGCCTCTTTATCATTCTTAAAAATTTCCCTAGGATGTTCATATATACATGTATTGCTGGTTTTTTTATGTGTATGTTTGTTTTCGTATGGCTTGTGCTTACTTAAAAATTTGTATGTACTCTTGCGTGCTCGACGATCCTACTTGGACTTATTGCTCTTGCCTCATTTACGGTGCCACTCATTACTCTTATTTCGTCTAATGTGTCATTCCGTCTTCTCTCATCCAATTCTCTCATACTATGCATGCTCAGCTCTCTCTCTTTCCTTATAGCCCCACCACTTGGTTTCAATTCAATGTTTTGTTCCCTGATATTACACTGCCTTGTCCTTGGATTACTGTCATATTCTTCTTTGCGCCTTGGATTGTATTGGTCGTGGTTTGCCATATGTTCCCTATTAAAGTTTTTATTTTCGTACTGATTACTGCTCCTGTACCGGTTGTCTCCCCTATAGTTCTCTCGGTTATTATTATTATATATCTCGTACCGATTATTGCGATTTTGCCTGTAATCATCACGATTGCTGGTATACCTTTCCCCATGATTATTCCTCATGTTGTCGTAGGGTCTATATTGTCTTCCATAGTACCTGTTTTCCCCATCTGTGTCTCGTCTGTAAGTTTGTCCATTTCTTTGGTTCTCATCAGAGGTTTGCCTTCTATTGTCTCCTCTGTAATTGTTTTCTTCCCTATTTCTTTGTTTATTCATTGTCCTTTGCACCCTCTGTAAATAGTTGACTACTTGGTCCAGCGTCCTTATATTTTGGATACCTATTGTCTCAGCTATTTCACTTTTAAAGTGTCTCGCTATGTAAACGATGATTTCTTCTTCCCTCATCTTTGGCGTTAAGTGCTGTGCCATATCGTAGATGTGCAATGCGTAACTCGATAATTCTTTAGGGTCGTTTGGGTCCTGTTTACCAAAATATAGTCTCTCTCTGACTACTGCCTGTTGAGATTCTCCCCAGTAATGGTTTAAGAATTTTTTTTCGAAATCCTCTACGTCTTCTATGCTTTCTTCTTTACTGGTAAACCAGATTAGCGCATCCCCTTCTAAGCTTAGTTTAATGATTTCTTTAATGTCTTGTAAGTCGTAGGTGTTTTTCAGTCTATTAATTAAGCTAGTGATGAAAACTTTCGGGTGTAGCTTGTTTATTTTTCCGTTAAATTTATGTCCTACCTCTTGTATTATGCCAGTCATATTTGGGTGTACTATTCTTTCATTTCCCATGTGCTTTTGTACTTTCTCCCATTCTTCTCTCATTCTCATACTTTCCTCATTAAATCTTTGTTCTGCCTCGTCTCTTAATTTTTTTACATTTTCACTATTTACTCTGCTTATTTGATTGATCTGTTTAATCTTCCCATTTACTTCTGTTAATTTGTCCTTTATTTCACTGTGATAGTTCTCTACCTTTCTTTCCATCACTGTGTTTACTCCTACTAGTCTCTGATACCGTTCATTTTCCATCTGTATCAAACTACTCATCTCGTCGTCAGTTGCTTTGATTTTCTCGATTATAACCTTGCGTACTTCATTCATTTCTTCATCGACTTTCTCTTCTATCTTTCGTTCTATTTCTACTTTTAATACTTGCACTGTTTTATCAAATTTTTCTGTAATTTTTATATCCATTTCATTTAATCTGTCGTTCATCTGTCTCATATTTTGATTCATATTTTGCATTATGCTTATTTCCTGTTTCTCTATCTTATCATTTATATCTTGTTTTATATTAATTTCCTGTTTCGCCAACTTCTCATTTATCTCCTGCATTATGCTATTTATATTTGCATTCATACTTTGTTCTTGTTTTTCTATTTTGTCCCCTATACTATTCATATTTTGCATTAATTTCATTAATATTTCGTTGTTACTTTCACGTTTTTGTTCAGGTGCTGACACTCCTCCATTTGTTTCTGCACTCGTATTTACAGTCATTTCTACGTGTTCTTCCATATTCTCTCTTATTTCTTGTTCGTCCACTCTTTCCTCACTCATTTCAACATTTTCCTGTAGCTCATTCGCTCTGTCATCTCCTCTGTCTTGTCTGTCTCTCGATGTAGCTGTCTTTCTAGTTGCTTTTTTGTTAGGCATGTTATTTATATGGGTATTGAAATTGGAAATGGTTCAGCTATTTCTTTTATCTACGTTTTTATATTATTATTTCTAAATTTTTTTATAGGTCCGTGCATGTATTTTCCAAGCCCTCACGTTTGGTCGCCATTTTGTATTATAATTATATGTTCTGTGTAATTTATTTTACCACTACAATTATCTTAATACAAGAGAAAAATTTGTGCCCTTATTAAATTCATCCCAGGGTGGATTCAACTATTAATTAATAAAAAAAAAAGAAAAAAAAAAAAAACAAAACTTGATCTCATATAAATGTGTTTTTATCGCCAATATTTGATTACTGTTAAATAAGCTTTCTTTCAATACCCATTACAGTCACTTCAGAACTCTTTGTATAATTCTATTATGACAAATGAAATTGACTTGGGCTTCTTATAATACTATACTTCTATTTCTTTAATTATTATGATTTTACTAACATTTTTTCTATTTCTATTTATCTCAAAATTTCCTCATAAAACTACTTACTTCTAACATATGTTTATATTAACTTCTCAACCTATTTCAGTACCTAATTATTTTCTATGCACAAGTAGTTCAATATATATATTTTTTTTTTACTATTCTATTTTTCCCGCTAAGATTCTTTCATTTCGTTTTACAAACGTCTTCAATTGATCCATTATTATTTATACACAACCCCATCCACTTTATTTTACTAGGTCTATCTAATATATTTACTGAGAATTATGAATCAACAAGCGAACTACAGTCTGTTTCTTGTGAACCTTTTACATATTTTAACAGTTGGAAAATAACATTTTTACTTGTTATAAATACCTCCTTTTTTTCTTCCTTCTCGGCTCTTCGTAATTCCCATTTAAACGAGGCTCTGCGTTTGGTGATGTAGACACCTCTGTATCGTCTGCTATAAACGATCATTGACTGCTTCCGCTCACTCACATTTATTTCCAATACCACTTTGAACAATTCTTACTATTTAAAACTTCATTTACTGACTTTTAACGATCCGGGTTTTAATCAATTTATTTATACCTTACAACATTCCATTACAACGAATTGTTTACAATAACATTCTAGTCTTTTTTCAAACAGCTGCGCTTCACAATTATATAAAGTCAATCTTATGTTCTAGACTTCTTTATATCCATTCATCAGTTAAATTCACATCAAAACTCCCACATCTATCTCATCTGACACCACCTTTCAAAAATTTCCTACCTATCAAACTTTTTGTTACCATGACAGTCCGCCTTCTTAATAGAATTCTTAAAACTAACATTTTATAAGAATCTTAAAACTAACATTTTATGCAATACAAAGAAATTATTGTCTGTGGTTAACATCTAACCTCCTAAATCTCTTCTAAACTAGTTATCTACACCCTACTGACTAATATCTTAATTATCTACAGTGGTATCATTGCCTATTTAAGTCCATGTTGTGTTTTCTTAACTTTGCCTTTTATTTTTTTATAAAATGTACAAAATTTTTGTAGTGCATATCACATACATAAAAAGTAAAGATTAGCACCTGTGATGAGCACTGAAAATTACAATTTGATTCAAATTTTTTTTATTCAGATTTTACGTGGCTATCAAATTTGCAGTTATCAAATTTGCTGCACCATCTCTTTTAGAAAAATTTTTTTATCGATAATACCAATAGTGATAATAATAATAATACTTATTATGTGCGTACGTGAGCCTGGATCACACACAATTCGTAGCGCATAGAGTTGGGGAAATTCAAGAACTAACTTCTAGCTGTGTTTGGATATATATATATATATATATATATATATATATATATATATATATATATATATATATATATATATATATATATAGGGTAAACTACCCAGTGATTGGCCTTTTCTAAATTAGCAGTCAGTTATTGGCCGTTGAACCAAAAGATGCATTAGTAAGATTTCATTCACTTTATTATTGTATTTGTGGAGATGTGCACAATCTGACAACACTACTTGATATTCGGCAACAAACGCGTCACTCGTCCTCCCGCCAGTTTAACACATGTGAAGGTTATAAAGTGGTGAACCGACCAGGCTGTATTCATCGAGAATATATTGTGTGATCCGACAAGAGAGTGCTCCTACTCGTAAGTTATTTATCTAGCTGTAGACATACTATACCTATAAATATGATTAATTCAGTGCTTCTCTAATGAACATTTTTGATGATATTCTGTCGAACTGTAATGATATAACCTCAAATTTTCCATAAAAGTGGGGGCCAATCACTAAACATTATGTTGAACGTTTCATTTAGTGATTGGCCACACGGCCAATCACTGAATTGTTCAAGTAATGTAGGAAATTCATTGTTTGGTTCGTTTTCCATCCAAATATAACATAAGAAGCCACTTATCGACGAATCTGGCTAATAATTGCCGCGTATCTAGTTGCTGGCCGGGGGCCAATAACTAGATTTCATAAAAGGCCAATCACTGAAGAAACATTACTTATTTCAGGTCAAAACGATGCCAAAAATTATTCTAGGAGAGAAATATCACAAGAAATATACAGAGAATAACTTACAAAAAGCTCTTGATGATATTAAGAATGGAATACCTATAAGAGAAGTATCAAGACGTTACAAAATTCCGAGGGCTACTTTGCAGTTCAGGAAAAATCAAAGTTATGTGAAACCTGGGTTTGGCCCCAACCCAGTTCTCTCTAGTGATGAAGAGCAAACATTGGTAACCTGGATCTTTGAGAACCACAAGCGTGGATTTCCTCGCCGCAAAGAAGATGTCCAAGAATCAGTAAAAGAGTTTCTGGACCAAAATCCGAGAGAGAATCCCTTCGTCAATAATCGTCCAGGTGAGACATGGTATAGGGCTTTTCTCAGAAGGAACCCAAGAATTTCGGAGCGTACAGGTGAAGCTGTGACAGCAGCAAGCGCAAACGTATCAGATGCAGATATAAAGAAATGGTTCAAAGAAATAGATACCTACTTGACATCAAAAGGATACAAGGAAATTCTGAGCGATCCGAATAGAATAATGAACGCTGATGAAACATGTTTCAACGTGTGCCCTAAAAGTAGTAAAGTGCTTGCTCCAAAAGGGACACGTAATGTGTATGAGGTGGAGCATGCTTCTTCTAAGGCCACGTTAACAGTAATGTTCACTTTCACAGCCTCTGGCCAAGTGACACCGCCTATGATCGTGTATCCTTATAAAAGGCTCCCCTCAAATATTGCAATGTCTGTGCCCTCAGGATGGGGGATTGGCCTTTCAGACACTGGTTGGATGAAAATTGACGTCATGTGTGACTATATAGAGAATATTCTACATCCTCATCTGAAGAATATCGATACGATTTTCCCTGTAATTCTCTTCTTAGACGGTCACAGTACTCATCTCTCATATAAACTTAGTTCCCTATGTGTAAAACTTCAAATTATATTAATTTGCTTGTATCCCAACGCTACTCGAATCATGCAACCCGCGGATGTCGCGGCGTTCAAGCCAATAAAAAATGGCTGGAAAAAAGCCATAATTGAGTGGAGAAGAAATCATCCGTTAGAGACGCTGACTAAGGAACATTTCGCTCCCGTTCTCGAACTTGTAGTACAACGTTGTGCTAAGAGTGACACAATCAAGAATGGATTCCGTGCTTCTGGACTTTATCCTTGGAATCCAGACGCGATCGATTCTTCAAAATGTCTCGGAGGTCAGAACAAACCATCTAAATCAACAAATAGGAATATGGATGGTACATATTTGAGCTACAAAGATTTTGCAAATATTGTTGGATGTGAATTATTGGATGAATTTTCCTCGCGTAAGCAGAAGTGTGAGAATGATTCAAGTGAGAAGGCTCTCCTTTATGAGCTATGGAGAAATTTTGCGCCATTAGGAGAGGAATTTTATCAAGGAGTTGAACATTCTCACTCAAATCAACCGTTAGCAAAAAGCGTTATCATAGAAGAGCTGGGAGAAATTACGACTAACGAAGAAAACAACTGCTTTTCAATTGATATAACTGATATTCCTATTCTGTTTGTGACAGATGAAACTCAAAATCATGTTGATTCTGCAGAAGATATAATAAGTCAAAATGAAACGCAAGCCAAGTTATTGACAGAATGTGAGGGATGTTTGGGAAATTATCCTGAAACAGGGGTGAAGTTAAACGCAAACATTCCAGATAGTTCAATTCCTCTGGACAAAACATTGTGGTATGCGAAAACACCTACCAGGAAGGGAAAAAGACAGAGTGAAAAAATACCATTCGCAATTACTTCAACGCAATGGCGCAAGCAGAAATCAGAAGCAGACGATGCAAAAAGACAGAAACTCATTGAAAAAGAAGAGAGAAAGAAGCAAAGACTCCAAAAACAGATTGATAAAAGAACGACTGGGGTCACTAGACGTGCAAGCAAGAATGGCAAGAACACCAAAATTTCTAATAGCTGTTCGAAAGAAACGGAAACAAACGAAGATAATGTTGGTACGAAACAGATTTTGAGAAATTGTGACCTAAATTTAACGAGCTGTGAGGTAATTGATATTCAAAACGTTGGAGCAAATGTCGTTGATAGAAACAGCAAGTCAGAAGATCAGACTAGGATCATCGCAACTGAGCATTCCGCATCCTGGGAAGAAAAAAATGAGAATAGCATTACAAACTACAGAAAAAATGATTATGCGAAAGAGAATATTCTGTCAACAGCTGACATTAGAAGAAGCTCACCAAAGGAGAATTTTGAACAATTTGAGGAGGAAACACACGAAGAAGAGCTGGAACGAGAGAAAAAAGGTATCGAAAAAGTCAAGAAATGGCTCTTCACGGAGACAAATTCAGAAGTTAAATTGAGTTTCACAAAACAGACATTATATCAAGGGTTATGTTACTGCTGTACCAAAAATTTTAGTTCTCAAAACTGTGGAGTGAAATGTTATTCATGCAGACGTGTTTACCATGCCTCATGCATCCAACGACTCAACTTACACAAATCGACCTCCAGTATATTTACCTGTCAAACTTGTTTGAGGAATCAAAAATATGCATGGAAAGAATAAGCCTGATAGATTGGAATCAAAGGAAGAGAAATGCGTTTTGTTACTCATACATTTTGTGTTAATTTTTGTATAATATGAAATGTGATAGAGTTTCAGTTTTTCTTTTGGTATTTGTGCTTAATAAAGTTTATTTTGAATTTGAAGAACTGGCTTCATTAGTTATTTAGTTATTCCCGCTCGTTTACATGCAGTGGCCAATAACTGAAGCATCTGAGGGCCAATGACTGAGTCAGCTCGGCCAATGACTAGCTCTCAATATCTAGAAAACTAATTAATTAATTTTGCGAAATTCATTAACAGATGAGTCAATCTATCGTACTTCTCGAAGAGGTTGATCTACAACCTATCAAAAAAACACGGCGTCATCGCAATTACTGCCCTTAGTTGAATATAAGGAGCAGCGGAATCTAATTTCGAAAATAGGAGGCCAATCACTGGGTAGTTTACCCTATATATATATATCCAAACACAGCTAGAAGTTAGTTCTTGAATTTCCCCAACTCTATGCGCTACGAATTGTTTGTAGTTTCTGCCATCTCCTTTAATCCATTTTAAAACAGTTTGTGACTCTGTCCATTGATAAGTTTTGTCAACATTTAAATTTATTTCTATCTTTACCATACTCACTAGTCTGCTACCCATCAGAGCTGCTTGTAACTCCATTCTTGGTATTGCTATTGGTTTAAGTGGAGCTACCCTAGCTTTCGCCACCAAAAAGGCTATCTCGACTTTTAGTCTCGAGAGAGACTACTCTCAAGTAGCAGACACAACGGTATGCAACTTCACCTATTGTAACCACCATAAGAAAGTATGAGCCAGTAGAGAGTGATTGACCTCAAGTGGATCCAAATCTGGACGATAGTGAGGTCACCATTACCTATTAAACCCTAACCTAAAAGTATCTATGTATCAAATTTATTATTTGCAAGATAAGGAGCACTTTGTAATGTTAAAAGATCTTAAGATAGCTCAATGCTTACTCTGTTTTTGAGTTGTTCTGCCTGAAGTCCTAAATTGGCGAGATCTCCAGGTCAGAGCCTGGTTGCTAAAGTAGTTCCCCAATTTTTAGATATCTAGATATTCGATATAAAAATGTTTAATCCATGTTGTCACCACTGATAAGAGAGTTTGGGTAGGAATTATTATTTAATTAAACAGAGATATAAAAAAATATATTTAAATTTATTGATATAAATTGTGATTTTCAAATAAACATCGCATTACACAAAGTAAGACAAAGTAAATATTAAATATTTCAGTAAAGAAATTAACTATTGCATATAACAGGATCAAAAGTGGATATTATGTTACAAATATGTGAATATTATTTGTATAATAAAAAGAAATGAAATTCTTGTATTTTACAGCACAAAAATAAAGAAAATATACATTAAAGCATAAGAAGTTGTTTTTCAATCAGTTCTACTGATGCTCTTGAGAGTTTTGATAAGATTTAGGTGTAATTCCTAGATATTGAACTGGCCAGTTTATTTTAATTCTTTAAAGAAAACTCTTGAGTGAAGCTCAAAGAATATAACGTTTAATTTCTATTTTACTGATTACCAATGAAATCTTAAAACATTTGCAGTTTAAGTAGTTGGTAAACAAAACATTGATTAACTTGAAATTAGACAATGATAAATCTCAAGCTACGTTACTGACAAAATTTTATTAAAATCGATACAAAATTACAGTTACTTTTAAATCACAATCTCATTAACACGGTACTGTCTATTTTAGTTAGGTTGAATGAAAGTTCATATTGCAAGTAATTCAAAAATTTGGAAATAGCATAAAAGTTTGAAAGTCACACACAGATAAAACTTAAAAGACTCACCAAGGCTGGATTACATGGGTAAGTTCAATGACCCTTCATACTCCTGTTGATTGGTTACAGATGTTCCAAAGGTAGACTTTAACTATTCAGGCTGTGAATCTCTCACATGAGAAAGTGAATCGGGAAGAGTGAAAGGCCTTCCCTTGGGAATTTATTACAAAATTTTAAGCTCTTTATCTGAGAGTGAAGGAAACACTACTAATGTAAAAAAAAACCTCAAATTGAATTGTTTACTAAATTGGATTTAGGTTAAGTTTTACCAATGGATTTACTTAAGTTGTTGTTTATTTTTAGTAAAGATTACTATACAAGAGTTGTAAATGTATAATTCAACACAATAAGGTTCTAGTTGTTCATAATAAACACTCTGTTTATTTAATTCCTACACAATAATAGTGACGGGGTTCCCAAGTGAGTATTATGTATTATGCCCATTTATTAACTATGTTTTGACCTCTGATGTCTGAAGCGTCTCGTCTGCTGCGCTAAAACTGTATTTTGGGCCGTTCATAAAGCTACAAATATAGTGTATTTTAATAATTGATTGAATCCTCCAGTTAAATAACAATTACTTGGCAAATATTTAATTTCATGTCTGTCATTTTCCATCATTGCAGCCGAGACTTCACGATTGTTGGTTCAGGTAGTACGTTTTATGCCTGGTATATATTTAGTTTGGTTACCGTTGACGTATGATTTATACCTGTTGTATGAAACAATCTACGCGTGACAGTTAACTTCTCGGTCTGTCAGGCATTGGACTTTAACCACTAAATTGTCTCAATGCATGTCTTTGGGATTTTATTTTTAATTTGGAAAAAACATTAAATATTGTGTACCAAATTACTTAAAATACACAACATAGGTTTATTTGCACTATTTCTAGCCACATGTAAAGTCTCATTCCAGTTACTATGTTACTTACAAAAATGTAGCGTTTTCAAAAATATATTTTTATATTTTTGGGGGGGAAATATCCGTTATAGCTGATATACGAACTCGTCCGCGGTCTTAATACAATGAAGATATGTGCCAACTTTCGTTAAAATCACTTGAATATTTTTTGAGTTATCGCTCCGATACATACATACATATATACAGTGTGGCCTAAACTGGATAGGAATGTATTGCTATCTCCAATATTATTGGATATAAGGAGACGGTTAATTAGCAATGTTTTGTAGAATTTCATGCTCGTTCCAAATATGACTTGTATTTTGCTCTGCCTCTTTTCGTTTTCGAGTTATTTTCAAAAAAACCAAAATTTGTCGATTTATTTTTTCTTCAATATCTAAGTAGGCGTTGATCTGACATGTCTAAGACTTACACATTATCACGACACTTTTTACAGAGTAATCTTTTTGTGCTATTCTCAAATTTGGATTGTCAATTGTTTTTGAGTTACAAGTATCAACGTTTGTTTTTATTATGGCTGCCATGTTGGATTTTTTGCTCATGTGATAGCCTGTGAAAAGAACTTTCCAATGATGTACAACATGCTTGAGAAATCTTGTAATTGCACTGACAATTTTGAGAAAACTGTTTTGATGATAGTAGGCTATGAAATCCAATACCAGAAAACAAATGACCAAAAAAAGTGTTCAAAAACCAGTAGGCCATGGATTCTAACAAAAGACTTCTACACTTTTAACATAATTTTTTGTAATGACTCACGATAAAAAAAATAGGGCAACAAAAGAATATTTGTTAGCGTACAAACAAAAACGATTAATCTAGTGTGAACAGTTGGGAAACACAAACGGTGTTTTGTCTTCTCTGCATAGACCAACGCATTCTTCGTGCACATACCTGAAGCACGAAATGCAGCAGCGCATATCCAAGAGTTCATCTCTGTCACAAATGAAACAATACCAAGATTCTCCTTTTTTTGTTTATTTTTTTCAAGAGGTTGCTGCTTATTGGTCGTTTTATTTGTGTTTTTTCGGGTTGATGCTTGAACTGCATTTGTGTTAGGTTTTGCTTTTGCAAATAAGTCTTTTCTTACTATTTGGGCTGATGAATTTAAAGCCTTGCGCCGTGGCGTAGTCGAAGTTTTTATTTTGGGTGTTGGAAGTAAATTACTAAAACTGTAAGACATTTCATTAGCTTTTGGTGAATTTTGTTGGTTATCAGACTTGTCTGAGCAAGGTTTAGGTAAGTTATGGTCGTCGTTTATCCCAAGACGTAATTCAGGAGACTTTTGGAGATAGCGTGAACAGCAAGGTGAATTTTCTCGAATGTTTGACTCAGGAGGCAACTCGGGTGAAGTTTGAGACAATCTTTCCCGTAATATTGCTAGTGGTACTATCTCGGACCCTGACCAATCAGAATCTGATTCGTTGTGATTTATGCTCCCATTAAAGTCTTCATCTTTACTGCCATCATCATCCTGTAGATTATATTCTTGAGAAACCGCTTCCTGTAGAGGTCTTTCAGGCAGTGTGCTAGGTGCGAACGCCGCTTCCGGTATCGCATCTGGATTGAATGGGTATATTTCTGTGGCTCGGAATCCTGATATTAAGTTTGCTGGCGACATTGCTTTGGCCAAATTGCACTAAGAATGATTCCAAATCTTCCTTTCGTAATCTTACGATCAGGTTGTTGCACCCAATACTTTAGAACTTCCTCGTCCCAAAAATGTTCAAATGAGCGGAACACACTTTTATCGAGCGGCTGCAGCTCATGTGTTGTGTTACTCGGGAGACAAATAAGGGTCACATTATGTGCATCAGCAGCTTCTACAATATTAGCATCTAAATGTGAACGTGCCCCATCAAATATCAACAAACAACGTCCAGCCGTTTTGTACCTAGCAAAATGGTCTAACCACTTGACAAATGTGGCTGCATACTGTCATACTTCCTCTCGCAGTCATTTCTATTGATATACCTGGTGGTATTGAATCTATCCACTCCCGCTTCTGGCTCTTACCTTTAAAAAGGATCATAGGAGGGATGGCCTGGCCTAAAGCGTTTCCACATGCTACAAAGGTAACGCTCTCTGCGTGGTCTTGCGCGATAAGATGGACCCTCTTGCTTCCTCTTCTGGCAAGAACTTGTTGCTGATGATGGAGAGTGAGACGCATTTTTTTTCGTCCATATTGTAAATAAATTGTGGCTGATTTACAAAATTTAAATCAATCAACACTTGTTTTAACTTTTGAAAATAGTTATTTACAGTCGCCTTATTTACTTTTTGGGCCCTTGCTGGATTCATGGATTGAGCTTTTCTCTGAGCTACTTCGGAGTGCCTCTTATAAAACAGGTTGATCCATTTGCGCCCTGCCAATCTAATCTCTTGAGAAAAAACATGCTTCTAATTATTTTCTTCGACGAATGTGAAAACACTTCTTCGGAGGACTTTGCTTGTTAGCCGCATCCCTACTTCGGCTAGCCTGAAAATTCGTTGGCATTAATCCGCTTCTTGCTGTTTGCTCAAAAGACTCCTACGGCCTAATTTTCATTTTGTGCTCGCAGTCCTTATATGGTTTCTCAGTGTTCTGCGGGGAATGTTAGTCTGGATGCTGCAAGTACGGGCATCCCATCGCGGACTTCTCGCAGTGCATGCTTCAATGCGTCCTCAGCCCGCAAGGCCCGTTTTTTAGCCACATTTGAAGGATACAATAAAATGTAACAAAATAAGGCCACTAGGTACTGCACTTAATACGGCCACTTTATTATGCGGCTTTATTAAAAGCAGATTTCTTAAAAAAAAAAAAGAATTCTTATTAAAAACTGCAAATGCATAATCATTGTTTATTTACCTCGTCACTTTTTTGATAGTTATGGCACTCTTTGACAACAAAACTAATTGTTATGCTCCCTTATAAACAAACGAACTCATAACACGTTCTAACCTGTAACCTTATACTGCGCAACTGCCTATAATATAGATTCGTGTACCGCCATCTAGCGATCATTCTAAAAACTTTAAAATATTGTCAGACATAGTACTGCAGTTGTCTTGACATATAAGGTAGCTGAATAGAGAATTCGGTTTAAAACGTTACTAAAAATGGGTGCTGGCCTTATTAAGTGTACATGGCATTATATGGTACAGGAACCTTACATTAAAAAAGGCATACAATAAATAATTAGTTTCTTTATAATTAAAGTTAACGTGCCACTGTCAATGCTATAATATTTCGTCATTTAATTAGGACTATAAAAAAGTACTTACTAGTATACTAGACAGTGTTAAATATATTTTCCTATATTAAGTAAAGTATTTATAAAAGTAAACGTTAAATATATAGAGGGTGTTTCAGTTTTTTTGTAGCAGGACTTTAACACCCGACAGAACTGTTAAAATTTATACAAAAAGTTCATATAAACATAGGTTGGCAAACCCTTGATTTCTGAGATACAGGGTGTTAAAATTATAAAACAACAATTGCAGAGAACAGGAAAATGAAAGCAAATAAAATAGAATACTTACATTTTACTACAAACGCATTTGCCGTTTGACATTCTACACCGAATATCACATTTTCTTTGCCTACTGCTTCTGCGTACACTGCAATTGCTGCTTTGTATAATTTTAAGACCCTGTATCTCGGTAATCAAGCAGTTGCCAACCTGTTAGAAGAACTTTTTGTATTAATTTTAAAAGCTCTATCGACTGTTAAAGTCCTGCTACAAAAAATACTAAAACACCTGTATATAACCGGAATTTATGCTTTTAAAAGGACATCTGTGCAGCCAATTGTGGGACTAGTTACAATACAAATTATATCACGTCACTCCTAATAAAAAACAGTAAGTGATGCTGAACATAAAAAGTACATTTTGATTTTTAAATTTCAAATTCAAGATCATCTCGATTGGGAACATAA
Source organism: Tillus elongatus (assembly GCA_964006375.1). Taxonomy (NCBI): domain Eukaryota; kingdom Metazoa; phylum Arthropoda; class Insecta; order Coleoptera; family Cleridae; genus Tillus; species Tillus elongatus. Next base: position 32,626,250 of record OZ023270.1, read on the forward strand.
GTGTGTTACTTTTAATTTTCTTATTAAATCTGATGTTATTGGAGAATTGCGTCAACATTTGTCCGACCTTTTGAGACCACTGTGGCCTGACCGAATGGCACTTAACATGGGCAATTTCAATTGGTCTCGTAGTTTAGTCTTGTTATAACATTCATTTGGTACATGTGGTTATCACGTTTTCGTCAAATAATAATTATACACGTAGAACATCCTCATGCAGTTTTATTATAACTCGGATACATCTTTGATTCATCATCCCATTGCAAGTGTTTTTCAATATGCTGAAAAACAGTTCCACAGGGCCATTACTTAAGCGTTGACCGGACGACAGCAGACTGCTCCACATACTTACATAACGATTTTTTTTTAAATAAAAAAATGTAGGATTAAGGCAAGTATTTGCCTTTTTCTGTGAATCTTCTTCTAATGAGATATAGAAAAAATATTGTTCTTAGTTGTGTTTTCGTCAAGCATTTCGTTTGATAGACAGTTCTTTATATCCGTCGTTACATCACCGAGCAAATGAGCCCTCGGGTGTTTCGTCAAGTGTTAAACTTCCCATATAGAACAAAACCCTTTTTGCAATGACTTATGTTCTAGCTTTCAATATTATGTAAAAGTTAATAAACCACAAACCGAAATCAACCCAGTTGGAGAACTTAAAGGAAATTGCTATAATATCTTTGATGTTATTATTTTCCGCTTCATTTTCAACGCATTGATTTACATCACTAGCCATTATATATGTAAACAACATAGTTGAACTTTAACTATCTCCCCTGGAAAAGATATATCTAAAAGAATGTGATTGTAGTAGATCTGTAAATATTCTTTTAATACAATGTTATTCCAGCCAAGACAAACGCCATGTACCATAGCAAAACCAAAATCAACAACCACTGCACTAAATACTGGCCACTTTTCAATACATATTGTCTGTTAGGCAAAATGCTTCAAAAGAAAACAACCAAAGATATATTGAAACCGCGTCATGAGCTCCCGAAACCATTTCAAATGTAGGACACACCCTACCATTTTGGCTCACCCCTGTGTAATAATAAATTCATTTACAAGTGTGGGTAGGGTTTCGAGTTATAGAGTCCGTCGCATCTAAATGAAGGATAGGACATTCGTCTAGGCTTTCTAAACTTTTATTTTGCTCTTTGAAATCATATACGTGAAAAGGAAGGCCTACAAATTTTATGTATTTTTTATGATCTTCATGCGTGTTGAGCACGTCCATGAAATCGTCCCGGTGTCTATCCACTTCAGATAATTTCTCCGATAGCAAAGTGCGATAAGCAGTTTCTGACTTGACCTTATCTAAAGTGCCTCTCTTCAAAACATTAAAATCACTTGATATCACATCGTTTTGTCTTTGCAGTAGTGGTCTTTTGGTGACTAATTTAATTATTCCGGCTACGTTCCGTTCATCCCCTAGCAAATAGAAAGCTACCAGACTTGTATGATAAAAATTGATTGCAGAACTAAATACCCTTACGGGAATTTCATCGACTAGTCGATTGGTAACTTTTTCACAAACTAGAATAAAGCTTTTAACATTTTTGTGGATGCAGTAGGCATATATTTCCAAAATATCTTTTGATTTTGAATATTTGAAGTACAAACTGCTTATTGCACGCATTATTTTGATTAATTATTAATCCGTATTTTCCTTTTTCTAGTGTTCGTATCTCTGAATTAAACACGTAGTTCAGTTCTTTTTTATTCAACGATTTATTATTCAACTTTTTAGCACCTAAAGGTGCTACTTGCTACTTGGAATAACAAACTCAGCTTCTTCAGACAAATTTCTTATATCGCTGTGAGCTGTCTTTTAAATGGAGTAATCTTCACAAAATCAATTAGTTCGGGTGTATTTTATATTGAGATGAGTAAATTCTCGCTTGCAGTGGCTGTACTTTCGACTGATCCTGAATAAAATTCAGTTTGTTTATTGTCATTAGTGAACTCATTATTTTGATTGATGAAGTACTATTTCAGTTATTTTTACATTTCAGTAGTCTTTCTCAAAATGAGGCGTAGAAATAAATTCAATGCATGTTTTTCCTGAAGCAGGTATTTTGAATGACAAATTGTCTTTAGTTTGTCTCATTTCTCAGAACGCAGCACGGGACAGTGATAGTCTGAGCAAACCTCTCCGCATTCTGTAAGCATTTTTCTTATTGTTTTGAGTTGTTTTGTGTTGTCTGGGAATTTATTTTCCTCGTTCTCACCCTCACCCTCACTCTCACTCTCACTCGCACTCGCACTCTCAGTCTCACTCTCATTCACACTCTTACTCTTACTCTCACTCTTATTCTTATTCTCACTCTTATTCTCACTCTTATTCTCACTCTTATTCTCACTCTTATTCTCACTCTTATTCTCACTCTTACTCTCACTCCCACTCTCACTCTTACTCTCATTCTTACTCTCATTCTTACTCTCATTTTTACTCTCATTCTTACTCTCATTCTTATTCTCATTCTTATTCTTATTCTCATTCTTACTCTTACTCTTACTCTCAATCTCAATCTCACTCTCACTCTTACTCTTAATAATAATAATAATAATAATAATAATAATAATAATAATAATAATAATAATAATATTTATTGGTGCTGGTACATGTAAAATGTTTGCACAAATCAACGTAATAAATAAAAGCTGTCGCATATACCTAACGATCGTCATAAAACCAAAGCAAAATAAACTAAGAGCGATAACACAAAAGCAAATATCACAGACGATAATAAAATAAAATTTACATAAGAGACAACAATGACGTGCGACCTTTAAAAATTATATTTAAAATATTCATCAAACGAGTAGAAAGAATTATCTACCAATAGCGATTTTTTTTTGACAGAAACTTTTTAAAATTTTTAAAAAGTTTGAGTTAGAGTTCCTTTATTTGGTTTGGTAGCTTATTAAAAAATTTAACACCAAAATAGTCAACACCACATCGTGTCCTCATTAAGCGCGAATAATATATATATATATATATATATATATATATATATATATATATATATATATATATATATATATATATATATATATATATATATATATAATTTGGTGTTTCTGCTAGAGTAGCCATGTACTTATTGTGGTGTACTATAACTTGTCTCATTGACTTTTACATACAAGACACACTGAAGTATATACACACATGGCAAAATTAAAATCTCTAGTTCTCTAAATGATTTACGACAATCTTCCCTGTATCCCAAACCAGCCATAATCCTAATAGCTCTTCGTTGAACCCCAAAAACCAGGTCAGTATGTGAAGAATGGACCCAGATTAATATGGCATAAGAGATAATACTATGCACATATGCATAATAAGCAGTTAAGAAAGTAGGCCTTGAAACCTCGGTCGCAGAACCCCGCAAAAGAAAGAGACCCCTAGACGACTTCTGTGAAACGTATTTGCAGTGGTCATCCCATATCAACTTATGATCCACAAGAACGCCCAAAAATTTGACAGGCTTCACGACAAAGCTATTGCTCACAGGTAAGTCTCTTGAAGAGAATATAAGCTGTTCAGATTTAGAAGTATTTAGACTTAACTGATTAGCCGCAAACCAGTCTTCCGTCACCATCAACATGTTTTCAATACTTGACTCTAGAATATGAAAATCAGAATGCGACTTGACGAATGTTGTATCATCCGCAAACAGAATAAATTTTGATAATTTAGTGGCGCTGGGAAGATCATTCATGTATACCGAAAAAAGTATAGGGCCCAAGATCGAACCTTGAGGCACACCAAACCTCAAACCAGAGCTTTGTGAACTGACGTTATCAAGACTGACATAGTGAGTGTGATTGGATAGATACGATGCCTAAGGTCTGCAGCTGCCAACACCAAACCCATAAAAGTCCAACTTGCTAATGAGTATATCATGCAAAACGCAGTCGAAAGCCTACGTAAGATCTAAAAACTGGGCGCAAGCATGGCCACGCTTTTCCAAGATCTCATTAACCGCCTTAATTAGACTGCCAACTGCGAGAGTTGTTGATTTATTTTTTTGGAACCCAAGTTGTTTGTCAGACAATACATCATTAGTTGTTAGGTAATCGACCATTTGATTATACATCACCCTTTTTAAGCAGCGGAATTATTTTAGACAGTTTCAGTAAGTCTGGAAAGATATTGTTTGATATGGACTAATTTATAAGTTTTGTTAGTGGAACAACGATCGCATATTTTATGCATTTTAATATTTTCATGTTTAACCCATAACAGTCGTCGCCTGCAATGTTGTTTAATCGCTGAACATCTAATACTCGAAGATAGGCTACCTCTTTAAACGCAAATCTGTCAATATTTTTGTTTATATTTACCTGAGATAAATAATTTATATATATATATATATATATATATATATATATATATATATATATAGATTTTTTGCTATTTTTGATAACATCTTCTGCGATGTGTGTAAAATAATCATTAAAATTATTTGCTGATAGCGATGTAAAAAATTTGCATTTTCGTTTTTACCGCTGTTTATTATTTCCCACATAGCCGATGTGCGATTTTTTGCTTTTAAGATAAAGTGATCATTTGATTTTTTCCTAGACAATGTAAGTTGGTTGCGAAAGTTTCTTTTCTGATTAGTAGTCAGGCATTTAAGAGAAGTCTGATTGAACTTGTAAACTGCCTGCAAAAAATGCAGGAGTTCTCGACTTCGGTCGGAGATCATCGGTAAACCAGTGTAGTTTATCTTTCCTAAGTGTCATGAGTCTAGTCTTCTGCGGCAATATCTGACTAAGTACATCCATAATGCGGCTTATGAACAGTTAAAATCATCGCTCTTATATGTAATATAATGTCGTCCACAAAAGACCAATGTAGACGGTGTATTAATAAATTTAAATTTGATGAGCCTATGCATGACATCGGGCCGTAAACGATTCCCCGAACTGTACCGATGACATCACTGCCCCTATCAATGCTGACAGATATTCCCAGATGGTCAGATAAATGTCTATCGACCAACTGCGCACATGTGTGACCTTTAACAAAGTTGGTTACTGACAGATAAATGTTGATACCCTACAATATCCCGTCTCCCTGGTAGCCCCTGGGGTCATATTTGGGGATAAGATATCCTAGACTATTCATAGACCTTCAAACCCCAAGTTAATGCCTCAAGTATGGCCGCCAGTGGGTTTCTATTAGAGTCCTTTTAACTTGGAAGCGTGAAGTTTTCGATTAGCAAAATTCGCTATTTATTTACACAACCGAAAAATATAGTTTGGACGAGATGTAATTAAAACGAAAAAATATTTCGGTTAATTTAATAAATGCGTGGGCAAGCTACGAAAACAAATAAATCGGTTGACAAAACTCTGTAAATTTTGCAAAGAAAACTGTTTAAATAAAAAAAAAACGAGGAATACCTATACAAATAAATTGCCAAGGTAAATAAAATTCATACATTATTTCTGTAAAGTTTTGAGAACAACGGTCCATATGTATATGAGAAAAACAAATAGTAAAAATATATAACTAGTAAAATATTGCTCACTTCAAGATCAAGATTGGCGTGGTGACGGTGGGTATACGGTGTTTTAACACGGTTGAGAGAACGGGATGTGTTTAGTAACGGACTTTCGGATGCTAATATAAACTGACACCGGAATGCAGAAAACTGAATCAATCGGAAAACTGAATCAATCTGAAAACTGAACGGCGAAAACTTAATTAATTCATCTGGCCAGCGAGCCGTCTTTTATATGGAAAAATATATGCATCCTTTCTTAGTTCTAGAAATTTTGGGGGTCTTTATTTATCTTATGGACTGATTAAATTATTCACGATTCAAATTTTAAATAAACATCGTATTCAGCATAAAACGGGAGTTAAGTTGTGGTTCTTTGTTTCAACCTGTTGCCTTGCTCCTTTAATTTATGTTTAAATTGCGATTCGCGAAGTTTCCAACAAGCGAATTCAGAATATCGACCTAGGTGTTAAATGGTCTTGTACACGTGAAACAACAAATCCACCTGCAGTGACCACCAATGGGAAGCATCAGTGATTTGCCCAGCTCTTTCTCTCATATCGAGGTCACTGAAACTTGTGTCAGGCATTCTTAGTAGATCCAACTTGGAGGGCATCCCCATAGAGTAACAGGTAATTCAAGTCAAGGAAAGTTTGGTGAGTCCACATAGAATTGTTCTCTGAACCAGCTAATATTTCATGCAGTCGTTTGATATATGAACGTTTTATAATCTGAACTTTCAAACTCACTTAATCAAGTTTTGAGTTTAAACATGTCAGAGAGGTGTTGTTAAAATAATTATAGATTTCCTGTTTAATCTCTGGAATTGTCTCAGTTTTTGTAAATTTAAACATTTAGTTTTTGAAATTGTAATTAGTGAATTTTGTCTGTAAAAATATCAAACTTATGCATTATTTTTAATATCACTTATTTTCAATAATTACTATAGAGTTTTCACGTAAATGTTTATATGTATGTACTAACGTAGGTACAAACAATACTTGCTGTAAGTCTATACATATAGTACTTTGATTGCTGTCTGGAAGCTGGGAACAAGCTGAGTTTTGTTTTAATGTTTCCATTGCTTTCTCTGCCTTTCTGTGGTGAATTTCTAAATTCAGTCTATTGGCATTCAATTCTCCAGCGCCTTTAGATGCTTTTATTCTGCATTGTAACTCGTCATAAACACGACAATTATTTGAACGTGGAGGTCTAAAAGACAACTTAGGGAATTCTTCTTTGAATACACTTGCATATAGCTTATATGGTACAGGAGTATTTGCATTCTCGACTTGAAAAGCTTTAAATAGCCTATGAACATTAACATCTGAACTGACATATTCTCTACTAGATTTTGCACGAGAATAGTGGCTATCACATCTTGGGATACGATTAATATGATTAATTATCAGTTGTCGGTGCTCAACAGTAAATTTCTTAGGCTTTTCGAATTTTCCTCTTTTTTCCTTATAGTAGGTTTCTCCCATTTTTTTAAGTTTCATTAATGTTTGAACCTGGCTTTTTGTAGTTGTGAATATATCAAGAAACGTTTGCCTACACACCTGAATATTTGCACCTTTTCGATTGGAAACATGATATACCACTGAGGCCTGACGCCTGCTATTAGCTGTATCGGTGTATAATCCATGTCTACGCTGCTGAACATGTATGACATCAAGAAGGCCTATTACATATGTTTTCTCCGTTGGCTCGTCACATGAATAAAACCGCGTAAAAAGGTCCTGCTTGTGTTGTTCAGATAGTTATTTGCAGTTCATTCAGACATTCAACTGCCATCTCTCTCGTAGTTGGTGGTGACGCAGCGGTGGGTCCTGAGAATTATATTGAATCGGGAAATAACTTAGAGAGTAGATGTATTGTTTAAGGAGGCCCAGGTGTTAAGTATATGTAATTCATTTGTATTGTACATTAATGTATGTAGTGCACATGTGCTTGTATATATAGGCTGGTGCATTGAAAACGAAACACACCGATTTGCGTCCAAATATTTTTTTTAAGAAACGTTGAAACACGTCAATTTTAATATTAAGGGGGACATGTTTTGACATAAAACTCAACTTTGTCACATCAACCCCTTAAGGGTGGTGATAACAACCCTTATATTTTAAATAGGGAACATGGGTCGAGTGTTACATCATTTGAAAGCTCTTTCTTTTCTGAATTCAGCACACTAATTTTTTTGGAAGTTTTATCAACTCATTTAAAAATTATTCACAGTTCAAGATGCAAAAACGCATTTCACGCATTCCGATAAGAAATGTGCTGATAGTCAATGTTTTGTTGGTTTGTAAACAAAAAATTGACTATCAGAACATTTCTTATCGGAAGAAGAGAGAGAAATGCGGTTTTTTATTTCAGTTTATCGGTCGGTTTGGTACTTGATAGTACTACCGAAAATTAATTTCACAATGGTGTATTCTGTAGAAGAAAGAGTTGAAATAATTACTCTTTTTTTTTCAAAAACAATGATTGTGTCGCAAATTTGTTTAATGAACGACATCCGAACAGACATGTTAACAGAAAATACATTTTGGAGTTAGTTGCAAAGTTTCGGCAAAGTGGTTCAGTAGCCAACAAAAAACGGGATCCTGAACGTGAATTCCGGTTAGAAATAAGACTACTGAGATTGAAGTTTTAGGACAAATTGCTGCAGACCCAACTTTGAGCACGAGAAAATTGGCCACTGTTTCAAACATCAAAAGAAGACATGTTCAGCGAATATTGAAGCATCATAAATTTCACCCGTATAAAATTCATCTTGTACAACAATTGAATGAAGATAATTTTGATCGGCGGCTGGAGTTTTGTGAAGTTATGACTGCACGAATATCTGTTTTTCAGACGAGCGTACGTTTTTATTAAACTCTACAGTCAATCGTCATAATTGTCATTATTGGGCAGATAATAATCCAAGAAATTTTCACGAAGTCCACACTCAAACTCCACAGAAACTGGATGTCTGGACTGGAATTTTTGGAGACCGTTTAATCGGACCAATTTTTCTTGATGGCAATTTGAGTGGTAAAACGTATTTGGAGTTACTAGAAGATATCGTTTACCCTCTACTAATTGACATTGTTGAAAATGATGATCGCTATTAAGAAAATCAAGTAGTGTTTCACCAAGATGGAGTTCCTCCGCATTTTTCACAACGTGTTAGGGAGTTTTTGAACAGAGAGTTTCTAAAGCAATGAATTGGGCGTAGAGGTACTATTGAGTGGCCCCCTAGATCACCGGATTTAACTCTTTTAGACTTCTTTCTACGGGCCAATTAAAGAGTAGAATTTACGCAACAGAACCGGGAAGAATTACGACGACGCATTGTTGAAGAATGCCGTCTAATAATTCCACAAATGCTCCAGAATGTCAGAGCTCGTTTTGAACAAAATTTGTACTTTTGTATGGAAGCTGGTGGTCAACAATTTGAACACTTACTTAACTGAATAAACATTTTTGAACGTTTGGTTTTCTTTTTTAGTTTTTTTAACGAAAAATTGACTAATTAGTGCATTTCTTATCACAATGAATGAAATACGTTCTTGCAACTCGAACTGTGAATAATTTTTAAACAAGTTGACAAAACTTCCAAAAAAATTAGTGTGCTGAATTAAGAAAAGAAAAAGCTTTCAAATGATGTAACACTCGACCCATGTTCCCTATTTAAAATATAATGGTTGTTATCACCACCCTTAAGGGGTTGATGTGACAAAGTTGAGTTTTATGTCAAAACATGTCGCGCTCAATATTAAAATTGACGTATTTCAGCGTTTCTTAAAAAAATTCTCTGGACGCAAATCGGTCTGCTTCGTTTTCAATGCGCCACCCTATATGTGAGCTTGTGTGCAGAGTTGCAAACACTGGTGAATTAATAAACGATAAGGGTCTATAGAAGATATGAACAAGAATAAGGAAGGTGTCAGTTGTTGTGAGAGGCATGATCCACGTCTTCGATCATTCGATCACCGCGTACACATTTTAAGTTTATTGTATTGGTAATAAAGCATAATATTTTATTATATATAAAACAAGTCCACTTATGTCCACACCTTAACATGGTAGCTGAGGTCTGTGGTTAGTGGTTCGTAGTTAGTGAATATCGTATTAGTAAGTATCATTTGTTTGCCGAGGTCATTTGACGAAGGAAATTTCGGAATATATTAAAAATGGCGAGAAACGAAGTTACGATTCATATGTTTAATGGAAAAAACGAATAACGATGTTTTTGAAAATGAAGGGATGTGAAACTATTATTCAAAGAGCGGAAATCACTACAGATAAAAAGAACCTCGGTGGTTCAGGGGTAAGAACGTGTGCCTCTGAACCGAAGGGTACTGGGTTCGATCCCAGCGTACTCCTTTCACTTTTTCAGTACAAGCTGTAACATTAAGATCAACCGAGGTTCTGGCATTGTATTTGAGCAAGTTGAATGTCTGCACGTTCCGCCCTTCGGAGGGGGCGTAAAGTTGTCGGTCCCGTGTCCATGCGATGTTGGGCACGTTAAAGATCCCTACCCGCCTTACAGAAAGGCAGGGGTCCGGCAAAATTTCCAGGATAGTGAGGTGAAACTGCTCCCTGGCGTCGGTGATTGGCCATAGTCGCGGAAATAGGCCGACGTTAAAGAAACAAAACACACACACACAACTACAGATAAAGAAGATTGGGATGAAAATGATCTGAAAGCGATAAAGTATATATACAGTGCGATATCAAATAGACAATTGAAATTTGTGTGTGAGAAAACAACGGCGTATGAAATAATTAAGACATTTGATATTTTATATTTGAAAGCGCCAACGGCATTGCAAATTGTGTGCAAAAACGAATTAGAAAAATCGAGACTTAAAGACTATAGTGATTCTACAATCTTTTTAGTGACTTTGAAACATATGTAAATGAGCTGAGAAACGCAGGTGCGAGTGTGTCGGAAAAGAAAAAATTAAATTTTATGTTGAATTCGTTGCCTGAAAGGTGCAGTTATATTGGTGATTTTATTGATACGTTGAAAGAGGAAGATCAAACAGTTGAATATATAAAAAGTAAAATTAAATTGATTGAAATCAAAAAGGATGAAAATTCTGAAAGGAAATCAAATTCATTTATGGTGGACAAGAGCAGACAGAATCGAACGTGCTTTCAATGTGGCGAAGTTAGTCATATACAGGGAGACTGCAAAATGGCGGCCAAGCAGCAAGCAGTGGAGGTACATGGCGATCATCACGACACCGTAGAGGAGTCCGAAGAGGACACGGCAACTTCCGTGGACAGCGTGGAGCAAGTGCATATCGCGCAAACCAACAAGAAGAGAAGAGCGCATGGATTACAACAGTTGCTCATTATGAGGTGCATAATACTCAGTTAAGTAATGTAAATGCAGGTTATAACGAAATAAAATGGCTTTTGGACAGTGATTGTACAGATCATATAATTAATGATGATAAATATTTTGAAAATTCTATGTTACTTAAAGAACCTGTATTTAAAATTTCAAATGATGTAAATTATTCGGTGGCAATATGTACTCTCCAAAGAGCTTTGAAACCACCTCAAGCATCAGATGTGATATTTGTAGGCACAAACGGGTAATTATGATGTTCAAGATCATAACATGTACTTCTTTGCAATGCAGTTCCCTGTTGGAGGTTTACCGATTAGTTGTATATTGAGCAGCACTCAAAAATGGTAGTATTTAATTAAGCAGTCCAAGACTACATGGATATATTTCCAGTTAAAATACAAGCCTCTGTCATAATGACAGATAACGATTTAGATGAGAGGAATGTTCTACCACAATGGTTCACAAATTTCATACTGATTTTATGCCTATTTCACATTTTGAAAAGCATATTGGCGCTGGCTTACAGCTTCAAACGTGGAATTCCAAAAACACAGAATCTGCGTTATTACCATATATTCCGAAATGTTGTATATTCTGACACAGAATACAAGTTTTCTGAAGCTAAGCAGGTATTGAGAAAGGAATGTTAACATCTTAATTTTCTAAAATATGTGGAAAATATGTATCCACGGAGTGATACCTGGTTTGCTATATAGGCGAAACTTATTATTACGCGGAGCAAATACGAATAGTTATGCGCAGGTAATGTTCCGATTATTAAAGGATATACCTTTAGAACGCACCAAAGCTTTCAATGTCACCCAGTTGGCTGATTTCATATGTACTGCATTTGAAAGGTACTATTCAAACTAATTCATGACAGATACATGCCAAAACAGTGTGATGAAAATGTAGTAACAAGAGATCGGGGAAATAATCAATATAAAATTATTAGTTTTAGTAATGATGATATATCTTATAATGTAGATATGACACCATGCATGTGTAGCTATGCCGTTGGATACAACGGTAAACTTCGTAAACACCAAACGGCAGTAATTCCAAAACTTGGTCTACTAAAGGCAATCAACATCCTCACCTACATAAACAAGATTCTAATCTATCGAATTGCAATGGGCAGAAAACCAAAGTCATTTATTTTGCCCACTCCAGTTTTCTGCATATACGGGTCCCTTTTCAGGCAGACTTGGTCAGTTCCGTTGAGAGCCTAGTCCCAAGAAAGACTGTATACGCAGAATGGACTTCATTAAAGAAATTAAAATGACAAAAACTGCATGGTTAGCCTACAGTGATATAATTGTACATCATATAGAAAATTATCCGCAACAATTTTTGCAGACTGTGGATCGACATTTAGAGAATTTAAAAAAAATATGCCACCTCAGTTTCCTCTTTACTGTCGGGCCTTTACACTGCCTACAAATACAAAGGGACAACCAGAATCTAATTTTTCAATGCAAAGCCAATAATTGCACGAAAGGGAGTGAAAATCGGCGTGCAGTCAACAGGCGTAGCTCGCCGAAAAACGAATTTGTGGGCAAAGAAGAGTTATAGGAAAACCTGCTCTACATTCCAAAAAAGTTTGTGTGAAAGCCACGTATTTACTGAATATGTGTGTGAAAAACAATACCAGTTTAGGATATAAAATATCCAAGAAATAATAATTTGCATTCTTATGGTGCTTATCAAATACCTATGTAATATTAATATGTCACTACATAAACACAATGTACCGATTTGTTTTATTAGTAAGTGCATTGTGCATTAAATTTTATTTTATCTACGTGGGCCGTATGTAGCAGCCATGCTATCCGGTTTTGTAACGTTCGGCAGCAGCCGAATGGTTATCCTAGCTGCTACATTAGAGATAGGCATAACTGTCGCATTTATGTAACGTTACAGACCGTTCCATTACAAATAAGTGACGTTCCAAAATAACGTTATTTTGGAACGCTACTGAATAATGAGTGTTATGTAGATATATAGTGGACTGTAGATTATTCAGTAATAGAATTCACAAACATCTAAACACTTTAATTAACAACTATTTACAAATTAAATCACAATATTCAGTTATCGGGTAAGATACAAAGGGTTATGCATAATCAACCAAAGGTTGCAGTGCTATCGGGGCGGCAAGGCCGCGAACGAGCCCTAAGGGGAAAAAGATATAAAGGGATTGTATTAAACGGACTGCCGACTTCTCGTGTTGTTCACTGCGTTGATGAATTGTCAATGCTTTCTTGTAAGAGTAGCTTCTTTCGGTCGTACACCACAGCCCCTCTTCTAAGCTTGCAATTCTTCTTAAGAAGCACACATTGAAGATACATCGAGCACAGCAGCAGGGACGGTCTAACGTTAAAGAAGGTTCTAACATGCCGCCCGCCTTGAAATATTTTGATATTTCAACAGTAAAAAATAAACAACATCAAATGCAAATTTTCACTGACAGTCTAGTTTTTATTGCCCTCAAGCGGCAACACACAAATATTTGAAATTCCACGTTTTATTTCACCAAATGAAGTTTTTATAGTGGCGACTCTCACTAACCCATCAGGTCCAGGATGAAGTTGGATGACCCGTCCCATCCTCCATGACCGCGGTGGTGTTGAATCATCACGGATTAAAACCATGACTCCTTCTTTGAGATTACCCTGGGAATGTTTTCACTTGTATCTTTGCTGATGTTTCGTGACATATTCCTTGGACCAACGAGACCAAAATTGTTGTTGTAATTTCTACATATATTGAAACCTATTCAGTCTGTTGTCTGGTGTCTCCTGAACTGTCGGATCTGGCACAGCTGCTTACTTGTGTCCAGTAAGTAAGTGAGAAGGAGTGAGTACTTCTAGGTCGTCAGGGTGGTTACTAAGGGGGTAAGAGGACGGGAATTAAGGATTATATTTGCGTCAATACTGTACTCAACTCCTCATAAGTCAATCTAGAATTAACCACTATCTTATTTAAATGTCTTTTTATTATTTTAATATTCGTCTCCCAGAGATCTCCAAAGTTGGGTGTTCTGGCTGGAATAAAATGCCAAGTTATGAAATCTTTTGAAAGGTAATTCGAAATTTTACTGAATGGCGATTCCTTTTGCAAAAAAATTTACAGCAGTTTAATCTCCCCGTGGGAGCCTACAAAGTTTTTTCCGTTATCAGAATACAGGTTTCTTGGGCAACCTCGCCGAGAGGTAAACCTTCTAAGCGTCGCAATGAAAGCTTCGCTGGTCAGGTCAGTTACTACCCCGATATGCACTGCCTTACTGGATAAACAAATAAAAAGGCATACGTAGGTCTGGTTCTGTTTACACCCGCGTGTTTTTCTGTCCTTTATGAGTATAGGACAGGCATAATCTACAACAGTATTATAAAATGGTGGAGCAGGAGTAATTCTGGCCTGAGGTACCCATCAGTTGTTCTATTACCTTTGGTTTGGATTTAAAACACCTGACACACTGCATACTAATTTTTTTACACAAATTGCGACCTTTGATTTGACAGTACTGCTGTCTTATATGAGCCAGTAGCTATTGTGGTCCACAGTGGCAAAATCTAAGATGCTCATATGTTAGCATTAGTTTTGTTACAGGATAACTATCTGGTAAAATAACAGGATGAATTTTATCGTAGTCAAGATTAGCTTGTTGAATTCTGCCGCCTACTCTTAAAATTCCGTCATAATCTATAAAGGCATTTAAAGTCAAAAGCTTGCTTTTTTATGAAGTCTGTCATGTTTTAATAAACGATGATAATCTAAGTGAAAATGCTCTCGCTGAGCCAACTTTGTCAAAGCATTACGTGAAAGCATAATCTTATCGACTGTAAGTGGTCCGATAATTCGGTTGCTAGTCGTTAGCTTGCAATTTTTAGAAAATCTAAGTATGTACGCAGTTACCCTCAAAAGTCTTATAAACGAAGAGAATTTTGAAAAAAGTTCAAATATAGTTTGTACAGAAGCAAGTGAAACTACCACCTTACTTTCTATATCAACGTTTATTTGGTCCCTATTCTACTATTAGATTTTGGCTACACAAATTTATCTTGTGACAGCCAATCAGGACCTTCTAACCAGAACTGAAATTTTAACTTGTCGTTGGCCGACATGCCTCTGCTGATCAGATCTGCCGGTTTATCGGCTGATTTTACATGATGCCAATAACTGACTTGCGTTAGTGATTGAATTTCTGCTACGCGATTTGCGACAAACGTCTTCCACCTATTTGATGACCCTTTAATCCAACATAACGCAATTGTCGAATCCCTCCAAAGACAGATACGTTAAAACTTAACGTGTAATACCTCTATTACCTTTTGAAAAAGATTAGCTAATAGTTGTGCAGCACACAACTCCAAACGGGGTAAACTTAAGGATTTTATTAGAGCTACACGGGATTTAGAGCATAATAATTTATTTACATATTTACGGTTAGTTTTTGTACGTATATATATATATATATATATATATATATATATATATATATATATATATATATATATATATATATATATATATATATATATATATATATATATATGCAAGCCCCATAGGCCCTTTCACTAGCTTCAGCGAAGCCATGAAGTTCGTAGGCTAAGGCACGAGCTCTTGTAATGTGTCTGGGTATTTTTAAAACTTCTATGTGCTTCCAGTCTTCACATAGTTGCACCCATTTTAGGTGGATGTCGTGTGGCACAGGTTCATCCCAAGCAATTTGTCTTTGCCAGAGTTCCTGTATTAATAGTTTGGCTGTAATTGTAATAGGACTTAGTAATCCCAACGGAACGAAAATATGAGAGGCCACGTAATCATTGCGATGAGTCAGGAATATTGGTTTGTCATTTGCGAAGTTCAAAACCCGCTGAGGAGAATACTTTGGGCAACTGCTCCTTAATTTTTAAAATGTTTTCGATAGTCTCAGCTCCTGTTAAAACATCATCCATATAGGTATGATTGCGTATTAAAAAATTTATTTCGGGGTAATTGGCTTCGTGCTCTATGACTAATTGTTCTAGGCATCTCGTTGCCAAATAAGACGCTGATGCTGTACCGTCATTGCTATGTCTCCGGACAGTATGTATGTATGCCATCTAAATGACATCAGAATAGAAAATAATTCATTTTGAACAACTGGTCCGACGTACTGTGTATCATTTAAGCTAAGACCTGCGTCCGTTTTTGCACTGGCATCAAATACCACTATTAACCTGGTAGTGAGACTCGACTTCTTTATAACTACATGGTGTGGGAGATAACAAGATAATTGCAATTCAGAGTCAGACTCGTTAATCCTGCTCATATGACCTAAATTTATCTATTCTTGAAGAAATGTATCATATTGTAGTTTTAATTGCTCATCTCTGCTAAGTCGTTGTTCTAGTTTATGTAATCTGCGCAATGCAATGTCTCTAGATTTTCCTAATTCTAAAAGATTATTCTTGAATGGAATCCTGACCAAAAAGTGGTCATCTTCATTGCGTTATATGTTTTGCCTAAAATGTTCCTCACAATATAGTTCGTCGGCTGTTAGCGGAGGTTTTGTAACAGAGCAGTTTTCTATCTCCCACATTTTAGCCAAATTTTCGTTTAATTTAGATAGTGTTAAAAATGCATATTGTGTCTCAAATTGTGACTTGTTGCAATCTAAAGCTCCCCCAACCATCCACCCTAAATTAGTTCTTTGTAAGTGAGACAAATTTTCGCCCAAATGCATAATTTCGTCCCCTATTAATTCCCAGTATATATTAGCCCCAAGAAGGATATCGATATTACCTTTCTTATTATATGTAGGGTCAGCCAATCTTATATTGGTAGGTAAGTCGATAAATGTATCATCAAATGAATACGACGGTAAAGGTTCCGATATCTTTGGTAATACCAAGGCATTTACTGAGCGTCTAACACAACCATCTAATGAAATTATTGCAACTGTGATTTGGTAATGAACCTTGGCATAGCTTTTACTAATACTCGATATAGATAGACGTGCTTTTGTTTTATCTAGGCCAAGTTTTTCTACGAGCTTACTTGTTATAATCGTACTTTGTGATGGACAATCCAATAAGGCCCTACAAGTGTATGACCTGCCGTTTCGGTCTTAAACAAGCACCAGTGCAGTAGCAAGTATGACTTGTGGGTACGTTTGACTTACAGAACCTATGACATTACTATGTATACTAGTATGAACTAAATCAAGTGGTGTGCCTTTTGTTTCCAGATCTCCAAGTCCCACCTGCTAATTGTTTGGTGTTTGACCCAAGTGCAGCAGTGTATGGTGTTTCCTTTGACATTTAAAGTGATTTACAATCTTTAAGAAGGTGATTTTTTCTAAGATAGTTTAAACAAGCATAGACAATTTTCTGTCGTTAATAGACAATTTTTGGGATTCTTAACACTTATATATTAAATGATTAGCATTGCATATTAGGCACAGAGAAGTAGCCTGTTGGTGCGTGTTAAGAAATGTATTGGAACGTGTTTTTTTTAAATTAATGGTATATTTAATGTCGGCAGCTTTAAATTAATTAATTTCTAATTGTTCTGATATTTCACACTGATTTTTTAATAATTTATTCATATCTGACATAGTAGGTAAATCGTTTTTGATTCCAAATGACTCCCACTGTCTTCGGGTATTTCCAGCTAATTTGCTTACAATAATATAAATCATAATGATATCCTAGTTATCTGTTTTAATACCTAAAGAGTTAATGGCTCTAAGATTTTTAGTTTACATTGTCATACAGATGCCTAAGTATAGCATGAGATTCCTTTTGTATTGGCGGACATTCAAAAATCGCTTTTAAATGGTGATTAATAATAAGCCTCTTATTTTCAAATCGTTCACAAAGTAAATCCCACGCTATAATGTAATTTTCTGCAGACAAGGTATTCTATTAATTTTTTAGCGTCCCCCCCTAATGAGTATTTTAAATAATAGTATTTTTGAATATTAGTTATGTTGGTATTCTCATGTATTCAAGCCTTAAATGAGTCCCTAAATTTAAGCCATTGACAATACGAGGAGCAGACATGCAAAACGCATTTTGTCCAATATTGTAAATTTACAGGAAACAGAAAAAACTGTAGTAGCATAACTATAGATGCTATTTAAATCGGATTTCTTTCTAAAAATAGAAAATAAATCAAAGATATTTGCTTTAAAAACTAACACAAAAAAGTTTATCCCTGAATTACTAACACAAAAAAATAGTTAGGACAAAATGCAATTTGAATGTCAATAGTGGAGAAACTGCTTTTTGCAAGTCTTTAGATTTTTTATCAGTACGTTCAAACGACAAAATAATTCTAAAAGCCAATATAATAGCTAACAAGTGCTTTATTGAAAAAATCATAACATTTTTTAACAGATATTAAAGAAAAAACGCAATTTTTAATTCTTATGCTCATTGAGTAACTTCTTATACAAAATTTACTGCTTCAATGTAATCACATTCACACAACCTTTCGGCGTTGTCATCGTCATTCAGATCATTTTCTTCATCGACGAATTCAGAAAAGACTTGAACCATCCAAGCCAATTCCGGATCCACAGTGCACTAGTTTTCACCTGATAAAGAAGTCAACAATTTTTTGAGGCTGTCTATTTTTGTCTGTTTTATTTTATGAGCCAGAGGTATATCAGGGATTTGAATTTGTTCTAAACGTTTTCGTGCTTTTATAAGGGTGGAGCTGGCGTACCAGCATACTACTTGGTTCCGCAACTAGGTGGCGGCACGTCCACCAGTTACTGAGTATTTTAGGGTTTCAGCCTTTTTGGATGTGTCGTCATTCCTGTATAAAGTTTCTGTTTTTACCAAAATTTTATCACCAGGGTTTCCCCTTTTGACGTAAATCCTTTTACATTGGCTTATTCCAGTCACTTTTTTTAAACATACTGATGCATTTTTAATGTTTTGCAAAAACCAATGATTGCCAAGTTGAAGTATTTCGCCTACTTGAAAATAAAGTTGATAATATTTCTCAGGTGTCTTAATAGTACTGTGGCGCTTCAAAATTCTTTCGACTCTGCCAAAAATTCTATCGGCAGGTAAGTATGAATGCCCACGAACGGTAAATGTCAACGCTATAGTTCTAACTGTTTCGGGGGCAAATCTATAAAGCCATATCATTAGCATGTGTATGACATAGCTGTTCTTATTTTACCCCCCACAATCATCCGCGAACAGTCGTAAACAGTTTATATCTGGGGAAAGTTCTATTTTATTTAAAAAATGTAAAAGAGCAGACGACACTTCCACAACCGCTTTACGACCTTGATGTTCCATCTATGAGTAAAATATTGGACTTTCGCCATTAGTTCTAACGACACAAAAAAGTATAGGGAAAGCTATTGGGCATAAAATGCATCTTGTATTGGTACTTTGGGTAGTACTTGGATTTGCGGAAGATCGAAACAAAAAGATGTTGTATTGGGCGGATCCTCTTTCATCATTTTGTGGAACTGCGCTGCTTTTATTCGATGCACTTTCAATTCAGTTTGCAACTTTTGTATTGTTTATTTGAGTTACTGTTCTAACACAGAACCCGCACACATCCGTTACAGGACTACCAACTCCTATGTTGAACTTATTATTAAACACCCTACTGAAGTATTTGTAGTTTACTTTTAGATTATCAGTAGCTTTTTCATTGTATAGATCACAAAGTTTAGAGATGCTGTACTCAGGAGGCAAGTATATCCTTTTGGATTTGTTTCTAGCATAATGACTATCTTTGCCTTTCAACTATTTTATAAAATCCATAACTGCGAGTAATTTTTCACGAAATTTAGAAGACCGTTTGTCCCTACCTCTCTTTTCTTCAACTGTTTCTCCATGTACTATTTTATTGCAGATTGTATTTAGTCTCATTTGACCAACGTTGTAAATACCTCTAAACAACTTCTGACAAGCCTGTACTTTTTTGTTATCAATGAACACCTAAAAAATGCCAAATTTTTATTATTTGCTATTATGCCTAATAAAAATGTCTTACATAGTACTTTACGGTAAAACAGTGAGATTTTCCTCCATCCTGTTTACGACTTCTTGAACGCTTTGGATTGTCTATTGTCATCAAAGATGCTAATTTGTTGTCTTGCGTCGTTTTGCATGTTTCAATAAAAAATGCGTTTCTCAGTCCTATTATAATAGCTTTTGTTAATTTGTAGCAATTAAAGTGTTGGTCTGTATGGTTGCATCTGATTTCGAAATTCAGTAAATCGGGATCCAAATTGGAATATCTGCAATTTACCATAAACAATGTACTATATAAAATTAAATAAAGGTACCTATAAGGTTTAGTAATCAATAATAGTGATGGCACTTAACCTAGAAAATGGCTTAAACATACCTCACATTTTTTTGCGTTCTCTTGGTGTAGAATTAAGCTTCATTTTTCTGCATCCACGATCAGTGTCTCCAACAATCTGTTCTCCTTCGATTTCATGCATTATTGTAACAACAATAATGCACAACATATAAAACAGCACTGACAATATTATTACACACCTGCTAAGAAGTAAGAACAGATGCTTTGTGCTTTAAATCCCAATCAAAATGCAGTTTGTCCACAATTTTTGGACATAACGTGATTTGTTTGTCTACTGTTGTTGGACAAAATGCGCTTTGTTTATCCAAGTAACATTCCAGTAAGGTTACAGATGAAAAATAATTCGGTTTGAATGTCTTAGATAGACCTAATAGATGGAAATATGTATAAGGAAGCGAACGCCACCTATAGCTAAAATTATGAACTTTTGGACAAAATGCGTTTTGCATGTCTGCTCCTCATACGATCCCGGGAAGATGGATAAATTTATTTAAATTTAGTCTCAAATGTTTCGCGCTTTGTTAATTCTGATAATGGAGTTTCGTCGTTGTATGAAGTTTTGATTTAAAGCTGAATAATATCGTACTCTTTAAAACAAGGTTCAAATTTAGATAATCTTGATTCTAATTATGAAATAATGTCTTTGGTGGTATCAGAAAAGCAAACACCCTCGAAGTATTTTTCGAAGCGTTGCATCTGTGCTTCTATGTTATTTCTCTGTGCAATTAAAGTGTTATATTCTTGAGACATTTTAAATAAAGTTTGGGTTATTCAGAGAAACAGTATAAAATTATACGTACTAACACCAATAGAGCAAAAATGTTTAATGGGAAAGGACTCACCCTTCACAATTAGCTTGTTTTCTTGTTCCGTCGTGTTGTTTTTTTTTAAGATGCAAAGATGCTTGGGCTGGTTGTACTGCGTGCTTAATTCCGACTTGCCTTCCAAACGTGCTTAATCTTCAACATCCATGCGGCTCGATACGGACCAAAATGTTATGTAGATATATAGTGCACTGTAGATTGTTCAGTAATATAATTCACAAACATCTAAACACTTTCATTAACAACTATTTACAAATTAAATCACAATATTCAGTTATCGGGTAAGATATAAAGGGATTGTATTGAACGGACTGCCGACTTCTCGTGTTGTTCACTGCGTTGATGAATTGTCAATGCTTTCTTGTACGAGTAGCTTCTTCCGGTCGTACACCCCAGCCGACTTGCGTCTAGCCGGACCATTCAACTACTAACCTGCAATTCCGAAAGTATACGAAGTCCGCTGATAATATTCCAATGATGCTACAATGGCGCCAAATTTAAATGTAAATGTTAATAACTATATAAACATTGTAAACGTGAGTATTAGTTACATTTAAATATCATACATTGTATTATGTGAATAATTAATTTGAAACGTTTTTAAACATTGAAAATTTCATACAATCATAAGCTTCCTCTCTATAAAAGTTAAAAATCTCAAAAGTGTGGACGCAGTAAGTGCGTTATGGTAGTGAGTTCTCATAAAAATGTTTTTAATAGCAAAATAAGTGTTATTTTAAAGAAAGCAGGCATCTAATTTGGTTACCAGTATAACATGTATAGGCGAAACAATGTACCATATTTCATCAAAATAACTATTGTTTGAAAATGTGAAACAATTTTCCGAAGATAAATATAAATGTTCCCGAAAAAATGTGTTTTCCGGCCAATGAACCTTATAGGTTAATACCAAATTGAGCTATTCAAATTTAAAGCATTAATGAACATCCGCTACCATAACACACCTAATGCGTCCAGAATTTCCTTTCTTACAAACATGCATTATATTTCGATGGAAAATACAAATACGGAATAATATAAGGCGTGTTCGATTAAAAAAAAAAGAAATTTGTATCACCAACGACTTATGGGCCAACTTGTGCTTGTAGAATTTTTTTAACATGTAGCTTAAGACACCCTATAATTAACGTATACATTTTTTTTTCGTATCTTGTATAATAACGTATATATTGAGCTTTATTCATTTTTTACGAAAATTCGCTAAAATATTATATGTAATTAAACAATAAACTCTAGTTAAAACTACAGTTAAAGACTAAAGCATCAGAAGGCTGTATTTCGAATGAATTTCCTAAAAATATTTTAGTAAAATGAAGGACATCGACGGTTGAACCTAAGACTTCAGGGTTTGTAAAACATTCTTCTTGCGACATTTGTGTTCTATTGGGCCCAGTTTGCGCACATTTGAAGGCATTTTGTTTTAATTCAAAAGTCGCGATCTCTTCATTAGTGACTTTTTTTAAAGAAAATTCACTAAAAAGCTAAAATTACTTAGTGAGCCCTCTAATAAAGAAAAAAAGTTGGTATCCCCTCCGCATTATCAATTAGGGGTACTTTTGAAGGATTGAATACTTTAAACGTTACAACTTTACATCTACAATAAATAATTTAAAAAGAGTTATAATATTTGTCAAAATGCAATTGTGAAGGTTGTTTCGGGTTTTGTAGCCTTTTTTCTACGCATAGCGAACACTTTTTAGATTTTTAACTGTTATAGAGACGAAGTTTATTATTTGATGAAATTTTTAATGTTTAAGAAAGTTTGAATTTGTTAGTCATTTAAGTAAATATTGTAAAGAAACATTTGTAAAGCTTAGTTTTTAAGATCCTTTGTATCTCCCATTTGTTTATACCTTTTTTCAAACCGTGGCCCAGTCTGTGTGTGTTTTTTGAGCCTTGAAGGGTCCCTAGGCGATTCGTGTCCCCGTGTATTCCCGACTGAGATGAAAAAAAAAAAAAAAAAAAAATAAAAAACTGAAAAAAAGGGAAAAAAGACCAATTAGAAGAAAAAAAACTGAAAAAAGGGAAAAAAGACCAATTAGAAAAAAAATATATAAAAAAAAAGAAAAAAAATATATAAAAAAAAAGAAAAAAAAAAGAGAAAAAAAAAAGAATGAATATGTTAAATGGTAAGAATATTGTTGTACTCAGCCTAGTTAATTATATTAAAAATAAGGGTAGTAATAATAAAAACTACATAATGGTTGGAGCCACGATGGACCATTGTATAGAAAAATACGGACCTAACGCTCGAAAAATAAATCGGACAATGGGCTAATGGATAATTATCCGCAGCCAAGAAAAGCGCGAACAACAACAACAAGAAAGTTTGAAATTATTTATTTACATAATACAACGTATTATATTTAAATGTAACTAATACTCACGTTTACAATGTTTACATAGTTATTAACGTTTACATTTAAATTTGGTCATTGGAATATTATCGGCAGACTTAGTAAACTTTCGGGATTGCGGGTTGGAAAGTTGAACGGTCCGGCTAGACGCAAGTCCCGAGCTCCTCTTCTAAGCTTGCAGTGCTTCTTAAGAAGCACACATTGAAAATACATCGAGCACAACGGTCTACCATTAAAGAAGGTTCTAAAAATGATATACCTAAATTAGTAATCACAAAATAGTTATATCAATATATATTTTATATACCGTACATATTATTTAACTTGACTTAGCAATGTTACTTGTTTACATTGACTAAAGCAAGAACACGGTGACAAAGAAATGTTATTCGTATATGAAAACCGAGACATGTGAATATAGGTGTATATAAGCTTATCTTTCTAATACGTAAATATTTTATATTATTTTATTTATATGTAATGAAATGTTCTGTTGTTATTATACCTCTTCAATATAACTTAATATTGCTATTGTAACACGGTAATAATCGTTAATGGTTTATTACTAGTGTTAAAATATAATATAACAATTATTATTATTTTGGGTTCAGGCTTAACATGTCTAATTTCAAAGTTTTGTGAAGAGAAAAGTTTTCTAGGATGAACACTTCATTATTCTAGTCAGTACTGCCAGCCTTCCCGTCGGAAATGTCACCAACACAACAGCTGCACGTCCTGCTCTGACCATGGGCAGCACGGGGATGGGGGTTTGTTACAGTCTCCCCCTCTGGTTCCGAAGACGACCCGGCGAGAGAACCAGAATCCCCTTGGGTTAATCTAGGGCTGCCTCTCTTGCGTATTTCGACCACTGGAGCTTCTGCTTCATTACCATGATACTTAGTGAGTGCAGAAATATGATATTTTCCTATTGGAGTATTTGGGGATCTCGGATTGGCTATTTCATATAACTGGAGGTGGACACCTTTCGAAATATGACATAAGGGCCATCTCTTTTGGGATCGAATTTGCCGGTGCGACCCTGAGCTTGATTACTATGAGTATGAGTTCCTACCCACACAAGATCTCCAACCTTAAAATCTGGAGGTGTGCGTCTTTTGGTATCAGCATACATCTTCTGACGATCTTGAGTTGTGTCATGTGTTTCTCTAGCTTCGAGGAACACTGCTGCAAGCTGGCGCAGATATGGTGTGATCTGCGGTATGAAGGCATCTTTAGCTAAAATGGACTTCACATCATGGGCAACATCATCTGGAGTCCTCAACTCCCGCCCAAAAGTTAGAAAAGCAGCACTATTGCCTGTGGTTTCTCCTACCACTGTGTTCATGGCAAATCTAATGGTGGGAAGTTTGGAAGACCAACTGGTGTGATCATTACCTACCAACATGGCAAGTCGTGGTTTAAGATCTCTATTCTTGCGTTTCACCATGTTTGCTGCGGGATGATACACTGGAGTGAAAGTCTGTTTTATATCCAATACATAACACACCTGCTGCATAATGTGGCTAACAAACTGTACACCATTGTCACTAATGATTTTCCGTGCAAGACCATACCGAAGAAACACCTGGTCTATGAGGGTGCGGGCGCACTCTTCCACAGTTGCGCGAACTAATGGGAAAAGCTCGACCCACTTGTCGCAATTCACCAACAATTTAAACATGGGACGTCCTTCACAAATAGTTTCAAAGTCCTTTAAATGTGCTTCACAAGAAATCGACAAAACAATTAAATCGTCCAAGTACACGAGCTCTAGAATATCCCCGATTCCAGCGTAAAAATGGTCCATGAGTCGTTGAAATATCATAGGCGCAGTTTTAAGCCGTATTGGCATGCGCAGATACCGGAAAGTACCGAACAGAGTCACGAAAGCAGTTTTGTCACGATCTCGTTCCCGCACTTTCACTTGATAATACCCTGATTTCAAGTCTAGGGTAGTCATAAAAAAGGTTCTTGTGGCCGCGTGAAGTAGATCATCCATCCGCGGTAACGGATAACTTGATTTCAGTGTCACTTTGTTCAAAGCACGGTAATCGATACAGACACGTGTGGTTCCGTCTTTCTTAGGCACGAGCACCACGGGTACAGCACACGCACTTTCACATTCTTCAATAATGTTGGCTTCCAACATGCGATCTAGCTCCTTCCGTAAGACAGCCTTCTTTGCTGGGGACATCCTATATGGAGGAACAGATATTGGTGGGTGATCTCCTGTGTCAATAACATGTTCAGCAAAAGGAGTTGCCTCTCCCCCTGGACAGAAGATATCCTGATTCTTATCAAGAAAGTCATCCACCTGTTGCTTCTGCTCTGTGGAAAGAGTTTGTCCTTCATCTGATCTCAAGGTTGAAATAAAACTGATATCAACAACACATGTATTCTCTGCGGCTTGTTCATATACCAATTCGTAAGTTATACCTGGCTCATCTGCAAAACTCCAGGTTCTGTGATTAAAATCCAATAGCAATTGAGCCTTCTCAATGAAATCTATTCCAAAAAGAGTATTATTACCGGTAGCTTCTGGTAGAACAATAAATTCCGTTGAGATTCTCTCTTCCTGCAAGAAAACATCAGCTGTTCCCACGAAAATTGTCTCTCGTCTCCAAGCTCCATCAGCAAACTTTAAGTAGACGGTCTGAGTTTCGAAACTAGTGCCACTATCAGAGAGTATCTGGAAAAGTTTGTAACCTGCAACACTTTGCTTAGAACCTGTGTCGATAATTCCTGATCCATGTGCACCTGAGATGTCAACAAAAAGCAATGGTCGAGCACTAGGGTATATCTTAATATTGTGGTCTACGTCTAGATTACAAAAATCCATAGAGGCAAGAGGCTTCTTGCAATCTGGACAATTTGCTTTTATATATCCCGGTTTTCCACAACCATAACAAGAAATAGGTGCTACCCTGGTAGATGCACTGTCTTTGACACTACTACTACTAACCATTCTTCCTTGCTGTGAATAAGACAAGTTATTCTTCGCTATAAGCTTGCGACAGTCTTCCTTGATGTGGCCAAAGTTTTTGCAATATGCACACTTCGGACGTACAACACCCCTATCTGACTCTGCCGGCACATCTCTCTCTGGAAGAAATGTCTCCTCTGCTAAACGTGCCTTGATGAGTAGTTCTGAAAAAGTAGAGACACTGTCCCTCGGAACCTTCTCTCGAATTCGTTTATGGAGTAGTCCGTAAATCATATCCAACTGGATAGTTTCTGATAGCTGATTAATTGGCAACTCAGACAAAATAGCTCTGGCCTTTCACACAAAAATATCAGTAGGTGTGCGATTATCTTGCTCACATGCAAATAAATCTCGATACACTCGATAAGCTGGTTTGCGAGGCCCATATGTGCTCCTTAATAAATCTATAGCATCCGTCCAGGATGTCGTAGAAGCTTTAACTCCTTGCCACCAGGTACCTGCGAGGCCATCTAGCAACATAGGTAACCCGCGGAGGGCATTCGTATTAGATACATGCAAGCAATCTTTATAAATTTCCAGAGTCAATAAAAGCATTAACGTCTGCTTCTTTGCTACCATCAAATTTTGCAGAACAATTGGCGAGGTTTCCTTCATTTGGCTGTGAAGCTGAGCTTGCATTAACATGGGCATTCTGTAAGCTTCGTAGAAGAGTATTAAACTGCTCACTGGTTAAAGTCACCATCTCTGATGAAGGTTGTTGCTCTGTCTCCATTGGAGTCAGCTGTCTCACAGAACTTTTCAGCCAATATGGGCAATTATTGTTTGCCGTGATGGATGCAGTGACTCAAAACGTGCAGGAAAACAAAGGCTACTCACCAGCTTTCTTCCTGAGAGTTGTCAATAATAGATTAACAAGATCATCTGATCAGTATGTAGGATGTGATGAAACTTGTTTAAGCAATAAAGATGGATCTCGACGTCTTTGCAACTTTCTACTTGGCTCCAACATAAAGTTCTAATAACTGCACATCCGTTAATAATAACAAACTTTTGGCGCGATATGCGTGAAATATAAAAGTCCGAAAAAGTGCTTCGCAGTCAGCTACTGAAAAAAAAAGACTTGTGTAATGAACAACTGTCCCTAGAACAATGTTTGCAAGTTCTCGAACACTCACAGCGTCTTTTGGAGACGAAAAAAATGAATGTTTTTGATTGTCCACTAACCCGGTTGAGAATTGTTTTATTTCGTTGAAAGAAAGAAAAAATCAAATTCAAACATAAACGACCTGTTCACCTGTCAAACCAACTGTTCCACGACTTCGAACGCACGTAAGCTCAACGTTAGGCGCCACTGTAACACGGTAATAATCGTTAATGGTTTATTACTAGTGTTAAAATATAATATAACAATTATAATTATTTTGGGTTCAGGCTTAACATGTCTAATTTCAAAGTTTTGTGAAGAGAAAAGTTTTCTAGGATGAACACTTCATTATTCTAGTCAGTACTGCCAGCCTTCCCGTCGGAAATGTCACCAACACAACAGCTGCACGTCCTGCTCTGACCATGGGCGGCACGTGGATGGCGTGAACGGGGATGGGGGTTTGTTACACTATGTAATAATAACGTACATACATAATAGGTAATATATATATTCATTTGGCAAGTCGTTAATTTATTTCTGGTTTCGTTCCTGTAACCAATAGCAGTACGATAGCGATACTATACTACTTACCACACAACGAAAGCAACAAAGAACGTGTTATTTTGTGAAATGCGAACGAGTTATAACGTTGCGGTAAAATAACGTTAGCGTAATAACGACACATCTCTAGTCCACAGTCACTGAGCTTCGTAGCCGACTCATTACTAATAGCCCCAATTCCTCTGTCGCAAAGTGTGTCGGTATTTACCAGAAAAGCATGATCTAATAAAAACAACCCTGATCGTGAACGCGAGTACTTTGAAGTTGGAGCTGTTGTTGTATAGTGATAATATACATTAATTTGGCTACAAAACTAACTTTAATGCTTACCAATACATATGCTTTAAATTATGTAAATGGATAACTTCCCGCCTTAATTACGCTTTGGGTAATGAGGACCACTGGTACTGGGGCAGGGAGGGCCAAGTTGCTCTGCGGTCCCTATTACCCCATATTTCTGTTTCCACTCATAAAATAGGCTAAACTTTCTTTCACAGATGAGAAATTACCAGAGAACGCCTAATGGGCCCGAATGAACTCGGGAAGAGGCTGCAGCCGCAGTTGAGGCAATACGTAACGAAAGAAGTATCAGAAAAGCCTCCAGAAGGTTTAAAA
Organism: Tillus elongatus; assembly: GCA_964006375.1. Taxonomy (NCBI): domain Eukaryota; kingdom Metazoa; phylum Arthropoda; class Insecta; order Coleoptera; family Cleridae; genus Tillus; species Tillus elongatus. The sequence goes on from OZ023270.1 coordinate 32,654,945, forward strand.
TCCCCAAAACACGTTTAATCAGGCGACTCAAGCAAAATAACGAAGATATTTCTGGCCCATTGTGTGGCAAATACAATCATGTATTGAGTGGGGAGAATGAACTCTTACTAGTTTAACATTGTTAGAGATGCAGTCTAGTTTTATGGCCTTACTCCAATAGATGTGAGGCGCATAGCCTGTGAGCTTGAAGAACGGCTAAACATTGAACACCCTTTCAACAAGACAAGAGGACTCGCTACAGGGCGTTTAGAAAAGAAAACCTCAATTATCAATCCGAAAACCTGAGACCACTGATCTGAACAGGGCTGTAGGTTTCAGTAGAGATCAAGTAACAATGTTCTTCGATGTTTTGAAAACAGTTTTGCGCTGAATATATATATATATATATATATATATATATATATATATATATATATATATATATATATATATATATATATATATATATATATATATATATAGATTATAGCTTTGTTTTATTTGGGGGGTTTAATATTAGTTTTTATAGAATTTTGTTTTATGTTAATTTAAGTTCCTTGCTTAGGGCGACTTTGTTTTAGAAATTTAAATAAATAATTTGTACTTTACCACCCCAAGTTTATGGGTGTCAATTGTTAAGAAACGTAATTAAAAAAGATATGTTATTAAATGTTTTATAATGTAAAATTTTATGTGTCGTAAATAAACTTATGGAAATTTGTGAGTCGTATTATTTACGGCAGTTGATACACCAAGGAAAACATACCATCTGTATATATATTTGTATATTTACCTGTTCCTTACCTTCTTTGTTGCCTCGGTTAGCTATTAAATAAATAAAAGAGCAAAATGACACTATCTGAGTGATTTATAATAGGTTCAGGTCCCTTCCTTATATATTTATAACTTTGTAAATTGATATGAAATTTATTGAACCTTGTTTTTTCTATACTCTGTCCCTGTATGTATACCAAATAATCAAAATAAAACCTTAATCTTTTTTCTAACAAAACAACAATATAACTTTATTGAATACTAAACAAAGATGACAAAGGTATCCTTAAAATATGCCTAATTATCTTAAACTTTAAGCCCCACAACTTTTTTGGCCAATGTTTTATTAAAAATTTTGTTATCTGACTTTTTTCCCAATTTGGATTTATTGATTAATAAATTTCTTACTAAATTAAAGTCTGCAGCACTTTTTACAAATGAAAACTGATTTCCATATTTTATATTTTTATTGATATGTATATTTATTTTATAAATATACAGTGCTTAATTATAAACTCCCTCCTAGGTGTCAGGTGGGTCGAATACCCCGCTGACTGCTAGTGTGTGTCAAACTATCTGAATATGGTAATTGCTTTTGTTGATTGAAAAACGCCTTGTTATTTTTCCTTATATGTTCACTTAATTATTGTAGTTCTAGTTAAAAAAGTGCCCTATGAAGTTTTTTATTACTAATATAGATGTGGCTCCATCGTTTTTCTGTTGGATATCACAGACTGCGTTTTATTCTCTTGACAAAGTAAGTATAGTGTTTATAACTGTATAAAAAACTTACTGTTACTGCATCTGGGTCTGGACGACTGTTTCAAATTGTATCTTTTTTTACTTTTTCGACTGAAATTCCACTTTTCTGATAAATTTACTCTGCAAAAACTTTCTACGCTGCTGCTTCTTCCAAATCTCCAAAAGTTGTTGTTTATTATTTTTCTCGTGAACAAAGGCTTTTGCCAGAGTTTCCTTTCTATATCCTTCTTTTTTCTGTTATATTATTCCTCTCGTCCCAACAATGCTTTTCATTTACTTATCGCTTTGGATACGTGGCAAGCATTGTTGTCATGGTTTAGTTAATTTTGACATATTTCCTTAATTTACTGTCAGATTAACAGCTCCTAACTAATCATATGTTTAACCATTTCCTTAATCAAATTATTTTAACCTAAATACTTACATCTGTCAGAACCAACTTATCCACTGTACATTATTAATATTATTTCACTTTAGTTCTTATCTAGTCCTGTTAAATAGGCACCTTATACACTTGTTTACTTAAAATTACACTCATCTACATACATCAATTTTCCCCTATTTTCGTATACATACTTGGGTCAAATGAATTTATCTTTTTGAATTCTAACAATTTTTCTAATATACCAGGGTATGTTTTTCTTAGGTGATTGTGTCTGTGTGATCTGTATGAGTGTATTTATATCTCTTTGTTGACTTTACGTGTATAATTGTGTAAATCTATATGTATACGTGTGGGTATTTTATGTTGCCCCCTTTATAAACCATATCAATATATATATATATATATATATATATATATATATATATATATATATATATATATATATATATATATATATATATATATATTGTGGTCCATATCGATTTGACGTTCATAGAATTTTCAAATTGATAGTGCATTTTCTTTCAAAATTTAGACGTTGTGGCATTGGATAACACCTGTAAATTCAAAACAGATTTAATAAATTGAAAGCAGTTGGTTGATTACATTATTATGAATCTCTAAAGTCACATAGTAGCAACGAAAATCAGGGAAAATGAAAGAAAAATGCAACTGTTAACAATTGTTGAACATCATGTTACGAGAGGACGGAATTGAATAGACTTATGTATGATATTTGTTAAGGAAATAATGTATTAAATTGTAGTTTTGTTATCTAAAAATCGCCGATTAGGTGATTTTGAAGAAACGAACTCAGTTGTAAAATTATTCAGTTTCGCAAAAGTTTGACTTATTCAGAAGTAACGTAGACCAGCAGTCTTTTGTGCATGAGAGGCTATGTCATTTGGACATCCGTGGAAAACCAAGGGTACCCAGCATGATAGAGAACAGAGAATATATGAAAGAAGACAGTAGGACAGGACTGTTGTGTGGTATATCAAAATGTCAAAATCAGAATATCAATCTACTATAGGTATATATAGGTGTGGTATCATATTATTCTGAAGAGTTATTATTATATTATATTATATACTTCTGTTATTAATAATTAGTAATGGGAAAGTATTCTAAATATACAAAAAATTATAACTCAGAATAGGAAAAGCATCCAACCTTTAAAGGTATGAGTGAACATTTGTTACTTAACTTAAAGTCTAATTATTAATTATGGTTTTTTAGGGTGGCTCTGAGAAGGTAAAATAAAAACTGGCGCGTACTGCAATATTTGCAGAAAACAATTACGTGCACATAAAGCCGACTTATTAAGGCACAAACAAACTAACTTACACAAGGATAATGCCACAAAATTTTCCCTAATACCAGTAACTACGCAAAAATATTTGGCCGAGTTGGGCAATACCAGTAATTACGCAAAAAAGTTTGGCCGAGTTGGGTAGGGAGAATTATTATACCTTGCATGTTCAATACCCTGCATTCGGCAGTATTGGCAATCGACAACTTGTCAGAGATAGTTAACGAGCTTCACTCTGATAATCTTAGATTGCATCGAACAAAATGTTCAGCCATAATCAAGAATGTAATTACACCAACTCTTTTGGAAGAATTAATTGAAGATGTGGGGATGCTCATTTTTAATTAATCATAGATGAATGTACAGATATTTCTGTTTGTAAATATCTTGCTATTTGCATAATATATTTTAGTTTTAAGAGTGACATCCTAAAAACTGAGTATCTGGGTATGTATGAGGTTACTCGTACAACTGCTTCAGATTTATATGAAGAGCTTGTAAGTTATTTAAGAAACTGCAAGTCAAATATAAAAAATCAGTGGGCATAGGAACTGAGGGTGCTTCTAATTTATGTGTTAATCACTCCCTTTACACAATACGAAAACAAGATGTTTCAAATTTAGAACTAATACAATGTGTTTGTCACGGTATACGTATATGTGGAAGTAAAGCAGTGGCAAAATTTCCTTCATATTTGGAATTTCTTGTAAGAGAAAGTAACAAATGTTCTTGTAAGAGAAAGCCATAAATGGTTTTCTCATACCCACCCTCGAAAAGTAAATTATGAACGTGCATACATTTTGATAAACGATGGAAAGTAGGTAGTAGATTATGTTCTGGAACATAGAGGAGTGGGTGAATGAACTACAAGGTTAAGGCCAGCGTCAAGGTCAAGGCCGACATCAAGGCCATATTTCAGGGTCATGTTATGAGATATAACCGTGAAATAATTCGTCTTTGAAATTTGTATTATATATGAATATGAGATAGCTCGACTAATTCAGTGTAGTAATACCAATATGTGAGTTCGAGTGTATTTAAAGTATGTAGGAATACAATGTCGGACCATAATTTTTTAATTAGTTGGGACAGTTTACGCAACTCTGCAAATATTCGCCAAGGAGATGCGTTAAATTATGAAGGAAGTGTTTTGCAAAATCGCCATATTCAAGCTGTAGCATTAATGGATGCACACCTTGGGGCTGTCGACGCGGGTAAAGAAAAATGCCACAAATTTTATTTTATAGGGGATCTTTGCATGGGTTCAATAGTTTGCAATGATTGTTTGGTGGAAGCAGTGTTTAGTGTGTGCGACAAAAGTGTCGTCGAGAAATATCACCTCCATAGCAGATACATATCCCATGGTTCCTGTTGTAACAGGCGAATAAAATATAGATCTGCAGACCAGTGCAAACAGCCAACCGAAGTGGCTTTTATGTGTAGTTGTGTAAGAATAAGTCCAGCTGGGAATACCGAAGAAACAGTGAATAGTGTCAGTAGTTAAGAAGTCATCGTCAAGGTCGGCAGATTATAAACAGTATGATGGCAAATGTGAACAGCAAATGCCAGTGTGAAAAAATGGAAAGTAATGAGCTAGAAGAGAAGTTTCGATTAAGTGTGTATAAAATAAGAGACAAAGCTGGTGACGAAAAATTCGAGTCTGAAGGAGATGATTGGGTCAGTTGATATTTGTATGAATTGTGTAACATATATTTAAGTGGTAACTGTACAAAGGAGTTTTTTGTTCATTCACACAAAGTTTATGTGCAAACTGGGAAAATTGAACACTTACTTAACCAATACATTACATTTTCAATTTGTAGAATAGAAGATTTAAATTAGACATTGTATTCCTACACATAGTTTTTAAATAAAGAAAAATATCAATATATTTTAACTAGTTTTATTATTTTAAAATATGTACAATATAAAAGTTAATTCATAGTATGATTATTAAATAAAAAGTATACATATTAGTAAGGGCGCAAACGCAATGATTATTTAAATGATAAATGCAAGAAGGTGTAGATGCTTGAAGTGTGGGTTGTTCATCTAATTCCAAAACGAGGGCTGATGAATATTTTTATGTAATCAGCTTTCTCCTTTCCTTTCACATAAACGACGTTGGTGTTGCATGTAAGATGTTGGATTATTTCAGCAAAATTTTGTACTGGTGATGGTTTATCAACCATTTCGTCTGCACAAACTTTGAGGTAAATAATCCAGACTAAATGGTGCTTTAAAAACATAGTGACAGATCTTGGAACCACCAAGCGATGCAAGTTCCTTTGGAAGAAATTTCTTATTTTCCAGTTTGAAACCTTGAATATCAGTTACGAGTATCATAGTTTACAATGATAGATTTAAAAAGCGTTTATACATTTCTTTCTTCATGCCGTAAAAGAACACTTTTTTGAATTCTTTTAGTTTTTTTTAAATGAGCACTGAGTTGTTGTTTATACCTCAACGTCATAAACAAATTGAAATAGGCAAAGGAATGCATTTAGCTTAAATAGTATAATTAAATTTGTCTAACGATTTTCGTCAGGGGATTGTAAGTAAATAGTTTATCATGCAAAATTAAACAGTATGCGGATGTGTTATGTGATATGTTTATATTTGTTTCGAATTCAAGTCCCACTATAACCGACCCTGATTGAATGCTGGAACAATCAATATGAACTAAAGGCGCTAATTTTGCAAATTCAGTTGGTGTAAAAATGGGTTGATTTTCTTTTTGAGAATAAGATTTTTAATAAATTTTGAAAATATATCGTAAAGTGAGGCGAATTTATTTTCCACAATATTTAAGTTGAGGTCCTGTTAAGGATACCTTCAGTGTTTAGAAAATCTCTAAAAATTCTTCAAATTTACTCATATCTTTCAAAAGCTTTCCTTTTCTATCAGCTTGAAATCCTGTAAGAATATGGCGTGGTGATTCGAGTTTTGTAGTGGTCTTAACTAGCCAAGTATGTCTAGATGTTTCTGGAAGAGCTGGGTATTCTATTATCTCCCAGCTTCTAAAGGCTAATGGAATTTCCACCCCCTTTTGAATTTGTCTGGAGAGCTGTAACTGTTGTGCGAGAGAAACGGTACCATGGGGAACTTTCCAGGACACCTTCTTAATTTTAACTTTTGGCTCATCTACTATAGGGGTGGGAGCTGCAGGATCATCCATGTACATTACAGCATCTTTATCATCATTACTTCTAATAGTGATTAATTCTTGTTTCATATTCATTATAATTTTGCGCTAATCTTCAAAAAATCTCAATAAGTGAGAACATGGAATACAAACATTAAAATTTCCGTTTGCATCAACTTTGATACGATCATGTGTGCGTTTTTCGCTTTTAGGAAACCAACCTGCGTTTTCAAGTTTTATGCTTTCGTTGGAATTTAATCATAAATAATTTCTCATTGTTGAAGCAGGTCCTACATTGCGCGTGGAATCTACAACTACACCGTTGAGTTCATAACGAATTTCGCTAAAAAGAAAAGCTATTGCATTGTTAATAAAAACCAAATTGTTCGACACGGTACCATCGGTTTTGGTTCATTTACCTTCAATGTACAAAAGCCTGGACGCAGCAAGTGCGTTATGGTAGTGAATTTTCATAGAAATGATCTGGCACAAAATATTTTATTATAACTTTTTTTTCTTGTAACATAAAAATCTAAATTTTGGTGTATAGTTTACTTTTTATATCGTAAACCTACCTACCAAATTTGGTTATCATAGATTTCTTATTTTTTAAGATATAATTTTTTTTCAAATTAAAACTCAAAATTTTCCCGGAAAACCTCGTCCGATTTTTTTGATTAACGAACTTGTTAAAGTCATTTACAAAAGGAAGGTACATGCCAAATTTTATCAAAATCGGCATATTATTCTTTGAGTTAAAAATTTTTTTCGAATGAAAACTTAAAATTTTCCCGGAAAACCTCGTCCGATTTTCTTGACTAACAAACTTTTCAAAGCCATTTACAAAAGAAAGGTACATGCCAAATTTTATTAAAATCGGCCTATTACTTTTTGAGATAAGAATTTTTTTCGAATGAAAACTCAAAATTTTCCCGGAAAACCTCGTCCGATTTTCCTGGCTAACGAACTTATCCAAGCCATTTACAAAAGAAAGGTACATGCCAAATTTTATCAAAATCGGCCCATTATTTTTTGAGTTATCGGTGTGATATATATATATATATATATATATATATATATATATATATATATATATATATATATATATATATATATATATATATAAATAAATAAATATATATATATATATATATATATATATATATATATATATATATATATATATATATATATATATATATATATATATATATATATATATATAAATATATATATATATAAATATATATATATATATATATATATATATAAACATATAAAAATTGAAACTGACCCCGGATATGGGTTCTAGGGGTCCTAGATCGCGCTCATTTGAAGAAATTTTTTCAAAATTCAAAAGACGAGATATCCTCATTAGTGAATTTTTTCTAAGAAAATTCACTAAAAAGCTGTCAGAAGGAAGTGTATATGCATCAAGTTCTTGAACAGTGATCAGCTGTTCATCGTTATAATCAAATTGTGAAGTTCTACATGCTAGATAGGTATGGTACTGGTAATCTACAATAGAATCATCTACAACTACTTTTTGTGCAACGTCAAGAATATTCGTTTCAAAACCAAGTGATTTTAAGAATTGTCGATTGGAAGGTGTTAATTGCTTAGGCTTTTTAGAATACTGAATTTTTTCTGAAGGTTTTTGTTTTTATATACTCTGGCAACCAAGAAGGTGGATATAAAGCATATATCTCACAACCATTTATATATGTTTTTTTAAATGCACCTTTACTGTAACTGTTTCACCCCTAAAATTTACTAAGTTTTCATCTTGATCAAGTACCTTAATGGTTTTTAAGTACACTTGGAGAACACCCAAATCACCACAACACATATTTCAGAGACCTTACGATCGTTTCGTTGACAAAGTCAACATCTTCAGAGGAAGAAAAATTCTAACATAAAAAACTAGATCCCGTATATTTATATCGCGTCAAGATAAACGAACTAGTCCGAAGTAAAGTTGTCGTCCAAGAACGATCGTTTGTTTATTGCGCAGTGAAACAATTTATGACCCTTATCTAATATAGGTATTAAAAGGACCAGAGTTCTTTAAAGAAACGGCACGTTTCTTTTCGATCTAGAAATTTACTATGTGTATATTGGTTCATGCCGATAAAGACATCTGGTGAGATAAACAACATAAACTCAACTCATCTCTTTTAAAAATAGAAAACTAAAAACCCAGATGTCTGTCTCACCGTGTTCACTTTAACAAAGGAAAAATAGTTCAACTAAAATACTACATAAAAACTATATTTATATTGATTTTAATTCTACGTGAAAATATTTATATTGACTACATATATACAAAAAACAGAACCGGTATTTAAATCAAGACAAACATAGTGGTTAGTATATGTATAAACCGGTCGAGTTATTGACACTATATTTATATTGATTTTAATTCTACGTGAAAATATTTATATTGACTACATATATACAAAAAACCCAACCGGTATTTAAATCAAGACAAACATAGTGATTAGTATATGTATAAACCGGTCGAGTTATTGACACTATATTTATATTGATTTTAATTCTACGTTAAAATATGTATATTGACTACATATATACAAAAAACCGAACCGGTATTTAAATCAAGACAAACATAGTGATTAGTATATGTATAAACCGGTCGACTTATTGACAATAATTTATTATTCTACCAGCCAAATTAGGAATATTTAAGCGGTCAAATGCAAAGAGAAAACAACGAGCTAGAAATTACAGGTGCCGCACTATTTGATGAAGTTTTGTTCTTAATAGACCTTAATATAAAAATACTTTCTAATGAATCAAGCATAGTTTGATGTCTGACATTTTTAACAAGTTTCAAATTTTCTTTGTCAATGTGGTGGTTATTATCCCATATATGTTGTGCCACACATGATCTGTCCACCGTACCATATCGTAACTGTGCGAGATGTTCACGAAATCTGGTGGCAATGTTTCTCCTAGTTTGGCCCACGTATTTAAGATCACAATCTTTGCAACTAATCTCATAAATTCCGGACATTTCAGTGACTTTGTCTTTGTCTTTCGTATTACCCAACAAATTTTTTAAATTACTTTTCGTCGAAAACGTCAAATGTAAATCGACTTTCTTAAAAATACTTTCCAAACCCTTTGTGATTCGTGGTTCATAAGGTAAACACACAAATTTTTTCTCGATTTTATCATTCTTAAATGTCGTACATTCAGATATCAACTTCTTTGTTCTGTGTTTGTTAACTAATTTGTTTATTAAACCATCCGAGTAACCGTTATATCTCCCCACGTTTTTTATGTATTTTAATTCTGTATTAAATCTATTTTTACTCAACGGAAAGTTGATCAATCTATTTACTAAGAAATTTAAACTAGCCGTTTTTTGTGCAAACGTATGATGTGAGTCATTAGGAATATAACTAATAGTAGCCGTTTCCTTCCTATAGACATCGAATTCAAGCGAGCCTTTATTTTTAATAACTAATACATCTAGGAACTAAAGTTTATTGTTGATTTCTATTTCGTAGGTAAATTTTATTGAATCAAATTGACTATTCAGTTTTTCAGTAAATTCTTCTACCTTACATGTATTTGTGTCAAAAATATCATCGACATAACGAATCCAAACTCTAGGGAAAAAGCCACTTTTATTTTTTAAATCCGTCTCAAATCTGCTCATAAACAAATCTGCAATAAAAGGCGATAATGGATTGCCCATAGCTGTGCCTTCAGTTTGTTCAAAGAACTCGTTGTTAAATTGGAAAATATTTTGTTTTATACAAAGGCTAGTTAGAGTTAAATATTCTTTGCAGACGTCTTGACTTATATTGTTCAATTTTAATAATTCTTCCAAATACTCCAACGTTTGTTTTGTGGGTACACTAGGAAATAATGACACCACGTCGAATGACATCAAAATCTCTCCTTCCAATAACTTAACATCTTTAATTTTATCAATAAAATCAAGAGAATTTAGCACCGAACAACTTTTCTGTTTAATAGGTAGTCTTTTAAACTCGTTTGACAACCACTTTGCCAAATTATATATTGGAGAATCTATAGCCGAAATGATAGGTCTCTTTAATTTTCCCGGTTTATGGATTTTCGGGAGACAATATTTTTTGGGGACTTTAGGATTAGAAACTTGTAAACGTCTTCTTAAATCCTTTGTTGTGAGATTTGGACATTTTTTAAAACTATTTTTAACTTCGTTAATCATTCTTGGTAACGGATTTTTATCTAATTTTCTATACGGCCCTGACTCTATTGCATTACTCACTCGCTCTTTATAATCACTTTTGTCCATTCACCACTTTATTGCCTTTATCTGCCTTAATATAAAAACAATCCTTTTCTCGCAATCGTTTAACTATTTTCATTTGATTATAATTTTTGTTTTTTGTAGGATTGTTTTCTTTTAGATTTATAGAGATTTTCTTTTTACATGCTTCACGAATAAAGTTTTTTGAAGGATCCGGTAATTTTTTAATTCCCGTTTCTATACTGGCAACGACATCTAAAAGTGCTTCTTTTTGTGACTGTAATCCGAATTTTAACCCTCTGTTTAAGAGGTCCATCTTATTTTTGTTAAACGACTGCGAAGAAAGATTTTCTACAAGGTCAATTTTCCGAGAAACTGAGTTTTCAATTTTAATTTGATCGTTTACAAGTTTTTTTGGTTTTTTATTCTGGATATTGATTTTCTTAATTAACTTAGCGTTTATGACTACAAACATGTTCCTCTGAAAATTGCACCATTCATCATACTCTACGTTACCTAAATTAAATGTTAACTTTTTAAACAAACTATACGCTTGTATTTCTAATTCACTACGTTTCGAGTAAAGATATTGCCTTTCTAAATCTAACCATTTTTGCTTAGCACACTTTAAAACTTTTTGACCATCTTTTGTGTTGTTAGAAATTTTAACATTGAAATTAATGAAATTAGGAAAAACCGACTTCTGTTTACATGATTTTAAAAAAGCAATATCAGCACCTAAAAATCTAATCTTAGTACTTAGCTTTCTATATAGATTCAGTTCCGTTGACCTGGGAGCCATAATTCACTATGTGAAAAACTGGAACCTGTGATGAGCACTAATAAGTACACTTGGAGAACACCCAAATCACCACAACACATATTTTAGAGACCTTACGATCGTTTGGTTGACAAAGTCAACATCTTCAGAGGAAGAAAAATTCTAACATAAACATAAAAAGTGAACACGGTGAGACAGACATCTGGGTTTTTAGTTTTCTATTTTTAAAAGAGATGAGTTGAGTTTATGTTGTTTATCTCACCAGATGTCTTTATCGGCATGAACCAATATACACATAGTAAATTTCTAGATCGAAAAGAAACGTGCCGTTTCTTTAAAGAACTCTGGTCCTTTTAATACCTATATTAGATAAGGGTCATAAATTTGTCGACCAAAAGATTAAAGCAGTTCTCCGACCTGTTTCACTGCGCAATAGACAAACGATCGTTCTTGGACGACAACTTTACTCCGGACTAGTTCGCGATATAAATATACGGGATCTAGTTTTTTATGTTAGAATTTTTCTTCCTCTGAAGATGTTGACTTTGTCAACGAAACGATCGTAAGGTCTCTGAAATATGTGTTGCGGTGATTTGGGTGTTCTCCAAGTGTACTTATTAGTGCTCATCACAGGTTCCAGTTTTTCACATAGTGACCTTAATTGTTACATTAGTAATGGTGTTAATGGTAGTTGGAAAGTAAATTATGTTTTGAGGCGTTTCCACTATTTTATATCCAGGAGGTACAGTGGGAAAAAACTGATGTATTGTATGAACCGGCTTACCATTATTATACGAACCAGAAGATATGTTGCAGTCAACACATAAAGCATTTACTTTAATAATTTCAACTGGATTTTCTGATTCATGAACTAAATTCGCCTTTAAAAGCTTATTACTAAATCCTAAAAGTTTACTGATGGAATTGGCTTTTAAAAAATCAAGATCTTTACTACATTTTAAAATAGTTTTTAATGTATTATTCTTCGCTTCGAGTTGTTAAAGTTCCTTTTTTTTCATATTTTTCTGTAAATACTGATGTATATCTGAAATTTGATAAGAACCTGTTGGAATTGTAACATGTTCAGTGCCATAGAAAAAATAGTTTCATCAATATTAGAGATAACATTGAAAGTCTCGAAATTTGTCAGACCAATCACATATTGTGAATTGTCATCTAGAAATATTGGAGGATTAAAATCTGCGCTAAGCACAAATTCCGTTCCCGAAAATGTAAAAGCGTAAGACATATTACACAACTGGCCATACAGCAGAGATTACTGTGTGTTATATAGAAATTTCAAACACAGATGACCACACCTAAAAAATGGGGATTTTGTTCCCTTTGATAATTATAAGCAATTGTGTTATTATATCCATCGCTAAAAAAATAATTAACCACATCGCTAGGCGGTCACAAGATTCCATAGCTATCGAAATAATTTATACGTTTTTTTACATATGCTGTCCAGTGAGTTCCACTACCCTGTTTACTAACAAGATTGCTGCTAGACTCGTAGTTCTTAATTTTGATTGGTAGATTGTCTCTCATGTATACTCCCCGAATTTTTTTATCTTTAACAAATTTGTAAACTTTAGTAAATCAACATTCGTCAAAGGTCGCAACGGTAGCTTTATCGGAAGTTTTTTTGATACGGTTTTAAAAATAACCCAGAACTTTTAGATGATCTGGCAACTTTTTCAACTTCCATATTTGACGTTTTGCTTCTTGTAATACCTTTGCAGCATTCTTGGCATCAACTACGGTTTTGCTATACTGGCGCAGCCTCTGACTAACGCACCTAATGCTCCCAAAGCAGGTAGCTAGAAAGGTGCTGCTTTTCTTACCACGTTGCGATTTTTTATGTTTTCTTTTAACACGGAAAGAAATTTTGGATAAACCTTTTCCCTTTTTCAATAATTTCTTTGTTCTACGAAGTGCTAGTGCTAACAAACGCTTCAGCTTCACATTCAGGGATTATATATATATATATATATATATATATATATATATATATATATATATATATATATATATATATATATATATATATATATATATATATATATATATATATATATATATATATATATATATATATATATATAGTGTGTCCCAAACTGGATGGGAATGTATTGCTATCTCCGTTATTATTAGAGATAGGGAGACGGTTAAATTCGCAATGTTTTGTAGAATTTCATGCTCGCTCTAAATATGACTTGTATTTTGACCTGCCTCTTTTCGTTTTCGAGTTATTCTGAAAAAAAAAATTGTCGATTTCTTTTTTCTTCAGTATCCAAGTAGGCCTTGATCTGACATGTCTAAGACTTGCACTTTAGCAAGACACTTTTTACAGACTTATATTATCTGGCTGACGCTGCAGCTGCTTATACAAGTCATCTCTTTTGTTACACGCATTTGCAATTCCTCTTGTGATCCATTCCTTCCTGATAAATTCCCTTCTTTTAATTTATTTTCTAAAAGTATTCTGCTCAATAGTTGTCACTATCTTTTCTATAAATTTTTCAGTGGCTGAATCAATATTTGTAGCACCGTAAATCTCAATCCATGTTTCACTAGATAGTTCTTTCCTTAAGTTAGACGTATTCAGGTGGCTAATTTCGCTAACAGTATGATTTTTTATTCTTGTAGGAAGGTGCGATGCAACCAATACAGTACTGAAGTGATCGGTGATACAGGTCTTTAAAATTACTGGCGTCATTTTAATACAAGAGCTTCCCGGATATTTCACAAAAATATGATCGATGCAGCTTTCACTTTCCCCATAACTACGTGTAGGAAACAAAACCTTCAAAAGCCATTATATTCAGATAATTATCGCTCATGCCTGTTTCATCAAGTATGTTAATATTGATGTCTCCAGAAAATACATGGATATTATATTGTTTCCTGCACGATCTCAAGTAGTGGAACGAGGCCTCATTAAACTCGTCCAACGGTGAAGCGGGAGACCTGTAAACTGCGGTGATGCACATTGGTTTAGTATCAGCGTTCACCGTGATCTCCAGACACTGGACACATCCAATTCTTCTAATAACACAATGGCAGTCATGATCACATTTTGTATAAACCACCACACCATCACACCTATTCAAATTTCCTCCACTATAGAACATTTCATACCCAGGCGGATTATAAATCGATGCATCGGTAACTCGCCAGGTTTTCGTCAAAACTATGAAATCACATTTCTCAGTGAACTGACCCATCACTATCATGAATTCATCGAAGTTCGATGCGATACTTCTTATATTTGTATTTAGGATTTTAAAACCTCCGAAACCTTCTATCTTGCCAAACATACTATTCGTTGCCTCAACATTTTCAACGGTCTCAGTATCAATCAATTTCACTGTAAAATCCCTAATACACTGATCCATATTTACAAGTGCAGTATAGGACGTATAATAATTATATACACTCACACAATTATATGCACTGAGGCACGTACCATACAAATACAAAAACAAAGACCGCAGAAACAATACAGGAAAACTATCATTAGCAAAATATCACACACATACATATATGAGGAAAAAAATACAAATTAAAAGCTATTCAGGAGTATAGATAAAATGCATAATATTACCAACTAATATATCCAAAGTCTGTGGTTTATCAAAATCTGATCTGATCTATTTCTTCACTTTTTTCCTCATTTTAGGGAACAAATAATAACGTTTAAGATGACTCAACGCTTTCTCTTCTCCAAAATGACCCATATCATCATGCCTTGCTTGTATAATACGCCATATAATGGATTTTGGAACTGTCCATGTCAAATTTCCGTTAACTTTTCTGTGCACTATTTCTCTGTCAAGCTTGCAATCTATATGAATCTGTCTTTCTTCGGTTGTAATCCGCTTGTTTTGGTATGGTATTAATCTTCTTTAACGTTTCGTCTTGTAGTTGCATTGTAAGTAGCCAATCGTGTTCATCGATTCTTACGTTGTATACTTTTAAATCTGCTTCTTCCACTTCTTTACTCTGGTCTACTGGATGTCGACAAAGAGCATACACATGCTTCATTTGTTCTCCACTCCGATGGATTATTGTAAAGTTGTAATCTTGCAACTTCAGTAACCATCTGACTATTCTCGGCAACACATTTTTTTTCTGCATAAGCGTCTTCAGTGACGCACAGTCTGTCAAAACAGTAAAAGTTTTTCCAAACAAATATGGTCTACACCTCTCAATTGTTTCGATAACTGCCAAAGTATCAAGCTCAAAGCTATGGTAATTACTTTCAAGACTGGTTGTCTTTCTACTAAAATAACTTAAAGGTTTCCAAGCGTCTTCAGGTACACTTCTCTGCAATAGTACTCCTGCTAAACCCAACTTATTTGCATCTGTGTGTAACTGCAATTTTGCACATCTGGATTAAATAATGCTAAGTCTGGTTGTTGACAAATAATAGCCTTCAATTCAATGAATGCGTCTTCTTCTTCCATAGTCCGCCAAAAAGTCACGTCTTTCTCCGTCAAACGACTTAAAGGTGAAGCTATCAATGAAAATCCTGGCACATATTTTCTAAAAAATCCACACAGTCCTAAAAATTTACGTATTTCATGTACAATTATATGTCGCGGAAAGTTTTCAACAGCGTTGACTTTGAATCGACCCGGTCTTACCCCCGACGCGTCTATTTCAAAGCCTAAATAGTCTAATTTTTCAAATAAGAATGTACACTTTGTCAATTTCATTGTTAGTCCTAGGTCTTTAAGCACTTCGAACACGACTTTACACTTCTTCAAATTCTCGTCAGTGGTTTTGCTAGCGATTAGCATATCGTTCATATACGTAAAAACAGTTTTTGATGGCAAACGTTGCGCGGCAAGCCGCATTAGTCTGTTAAAATTGGCTGGAGCATCCACCAAACCAAATGGCATACAATTCCCCTCATATTGATTGTCTGTAGTCATAAATGAGGTTAAATGTTTACATTCTTCCGAAACAGGGATTTGATAATAACCGCACATAAATTCTAGAGTCGTAAAATAGCAACTATCATGTAACTGATCTAAAAGTTCGTCTATCGTAGGCATTAAAACACATTCTTTTCGCGTAATTGAGTTCAAACGTTTATAATCAACACAGAGTCTAAGACTACCGTCTTTCTTAGGAATTAGTACAACAGGACTCGGAAATTCTGGCACTGACTCGCGTATAATACTGGCGTCTAATAAGTCTTCAACAGTTTTATTAACAACATCGCGAACTGAATATGGCACGCAATATGATCTATATTTTACTACATCATCACGAATTGTCTATTTTCATCTCAAGCAAATCGGTTGAACCAATATCGGACAAATCTGAAGGAAATAGGGAATGATACTGACTCAACAAATTTTTAGGTTCATCTCGTTTACCTTCTTCGATGTTCTAGTCTACCTGAATTTTGCTGGTATCCACTGATGCTTGACTCATAATCCGGTTGACTCTTTCCACTGTAAGGCGATCCTTTTTCTTGATAATCGTCAGTCCTGGTTGATCAACAGCACTTCGACCAATAATCAGGATCATCTTAAGCTTCATCTGGAACAACATACGCTTCCACTTCAATGTCAACATTGTCGATTTCAACAATAACCACTCGTCAACCAATCGTATGACATCTACCTTGTCCAAAACCTCGCAAAACCTTTACTAGAGATATTTCAAGTTCAATAGTTTCGCAGTTTTCTCAGTTATTGTCACGACATCACTACCTAAGCCTATAAAAGCTTCAACTGACTTATCGTCCACTTTTACAAGTTTGTAGTATTCGTTTTTCACGTTACCGCACTTAATACGTTTCACCATTTTGTCTTTCAGGTTATCAGATTGTCTCTTTGGACCTTTAGTACACTCTGCTGCTTTATGACCTTATTGATTACACTTAAAGCATTTTATACCTAAGTCTTTTGTAGAACATTCCGAAGCTTAATGTCCTTTGTCACCACAATTATAGCATATTATCGTAGGTGTTATATTTCTAGATTCTGGTGTCTCATGTTCCTTTACTTCAATTTTTCTTCTTGGCTCTTGCTCTTGGTTATAGCTCCGTTTAGTTCTTATCTTAGAATACACTTCCAATTTCACTTTGAAATCACTAATATTTCTAGCTCCAAATAAACATGCCTTATTATTAAAGCTGTCGTCAATACCATCAGTAACATATTGCAATAACATCATTTATGTTTCCTCTGCTTGCAAGCTCTTTCATTACAAGAAAATATTCTTCTACACCTTAATATTTTCTCATTTTTCTCAGCTGCAATATCTTATGTAACTCAGTACTGTTAACTTTCGTAGCGCATTATTCTTTTAGTGCCTTTTTTAATTTATGGAAGCTGTTTAAACCTTTCCCAGGTTGTACGTACAGTTTTGCCAAACCTCTTAATAATTTCTTAGCAAATATCAACGTTTGTACCTCACTCCATTCTAAAAGTTCAGCGTTCTTCTCAAATTCTTCAATCCAGTGTTCAATTGGGTAATCATCTTTGCCTGAAAATAGTCTTATATTCTCTTCAACGTCTCTAAAAGTTAGTGTAAATATCGACACATTACTCGTAAAATTAACATCTTTCTGTTTACTTCGTATTGTTTTTGATCTTACATTTTTAGAGCTCTCGTCTTCTAATATATTCTCATTTTTTACTTCTGACATCGTCTTGACTTTCCATTGTATCGTATTCTATTTGCTTTTCTAAGCAGGCGTCTTCCATTGCATCGTCTTCTGTAACTTCTTCCATTTCGTCGTTATTCGGGCACAAGGAGGTTAGGTCTAATAATTTTGTACATATTAGTCCAGCTAAATAATCACGTGAAGCGTCGCTAAAGTCTAAATTAAGAATTGAACAACTGTAGACAAGTTCACTCGTACTTAAATTATTTAATACGTATTCTAGTTTTGCTTTAAATTCATCTGAATCTACTTCATTATTAAAGCTTAAAAATTATCCTATTCTCTTCCTGTTATTTCTATCACCGTCTTGTTAAAAAACAATTTTATGTAGCGCTTTAATTGCCTGTGTAGTAGCCGTCTTAATATTTGCATTCAGCTATGATATATCATATTGCTCGGTGTAAAGACGTGTTTTCCATTAATATTGTCGAGCACATTGTAGACGCCACCAGATTATTTTAGAAGCGAGGGGGCTGTTAAAAGAGACCCTTACAGGCCGTGGAATCAGTCTAGCTCGCAGAAAAACATTCAAGAGCAGGTAGCAGTTAATGATAGGATGTTCTAGTGAAAACATCTTTAACTCTCGCAATTTAAGACCTTCAGACCTAGTGCTTCGTTCAGTCTATTTCTATTATTACAAAAATAAAATTTTTCCATCTTTCAGAATTATTATACAGTCCACTTTAAATCATATATTTTATTGTTAATGACGTTATAATTAAGTTTAGTTTTCCATTTGTTATTAAGTAAAATAAAGTGCAGTTAATTAGAATCAGGAACGTTGTTAGTCTAGTGGTACGTCAAGACCCCACAAGACTCCCCATAAAATTGGTCCATCGAGCCCGATACCATCCACATATGGTTTATCTGGCGTCAGCAGCGAGACGAATTTACTAGGTCCTGAAGCATCATCTCCAGCAGTCGACACCAGCTACAGCATAGCAGCGTCAACGTCGAGGCATCTTAAAGCATCCTCAAAGGTCAGAAGGAAATAATCCGTGAGTTCTTTCATTTATTTCCTTCATAATAATTTCATTTAGTCCTAAACAGTGACTCTACTTGCGTGCTTTACATATTTAAAATTACATACGTATTTAAATAAGAAGCACACTGCATTCTATTTCTATTTATTGTCTTTGCATATATTCCACAATCGCCGACGGGCGGCGGAAAGTATTAATTTGACGCTATATTTTTAATTTTTTTTACGCGACGATATTTCTTTACGTTTCATTTATTAACATTAATAATGGAAGCTGAACACAAAAAACTAAACACCAAACGTGGTGCAATTAAATCTCAGTTGACCAGGTTTGCAAATTTCGTAGCTACAGTAGATAATCAAGAAAAAATCCTAGAATTGCGAACTCGCTTACAAAAAATTGAACGTATTTTAGACGATTTTAATTTAATTCAGGATGAAATCGAATTGTTAGACGAAACGAAATATCATCAGATGAAAGGTATAATTTTGAAAACAAATATCACCAAGTCGTGGTCAGTGCAAAACAATTGATTGAAAAATATAAAACAAAACCGGTATCAGCAACGGCTTCACCAACTTCTAGTATGCAGGGTTGCACTCTAAATAAAAATGTTTTATCATTACCTCCTATCACATCACCAGATTTTGATGGTGCTTATGAGAAATGGTCTACATTTTATGATACATTTAATTCGATTATTCATGAAAATTCCAATTTATCAAATGTAGAAAAGTTTTACTATTTGCAAACATGTGTCAAGGCTTCAGCCGCACAAGTAATTAATTCGTTAGTTATCAACGACGCAAACTATTCAGTAGCATGGAACTTATTAAAGCAACGATACGAGAACAAAAAATTCATAATAAGAAGTCATGTAAAGCAAATTTTTGATCTCCAAAACGTTCAAAGAGAATCTCATTTATCTTTGCGACAGTTTTTAGACAATTTTCTTGTGCATTATCGTGTTTTGAAAAATCTAAACGAACCTATCGATCAGTGGAGCACTATTTTGATTTATTTACTCATTTGAAAACTAGATGTTAATAGCAAAAAGATTGGGAAATTAAAACAAAGGACATAATTTCGCCAACTATCGAAACATTCATTACCTTTCTAACCGATAGATGTCAATTATTAGCATCGGTAGACAACACAGTTATAATAAATAAAACCGAAGCGAAATCATACAACCATGTAATCTCTTATCAAGCTATATGCATCTATTGCAAAGGGCCACATGTTATTTATAAATGCAACGAATTTATCAATTTCTGCTCGTATATCAGAAATTAAAAAACTAAAAGCATGCATCAATTGCCTCAAAATCGGACATTATCTGTCTAATTGTAGTTCAGGTTCATGTCGCAATTGTAAGAAAAAACACAATACGTTGCTTCACTTCGAACAACATTCGAACAGGAGCAAAACGTCATTACAAACTTTTTCCAATGAAAACCTAGGTCAACAGAACTTAAACAATTCAGGTAACAATAACCAAAATCAAGAAAGGTCACAAGGTGATACTCAGGCGCAAACTGGCAACAATGCAACGATTTCTTTTCCCTTGACTGGCAGGTTTCTTACGCACTCAGCGTTAAACCGAGCATTTGTTATTTTATCTACCGCAGGAATTTACGTGTATGATTCAGAAAATCGAGCTATCCCATGCAGGGCATTGCTAGACTCTGGTTCACAGAGTAATTTTATTACACAATCATTCATAAATCAAATAAATCTTAAATCCAATAAGGTAAACATACCAGTCGTTGGCATACATTTAGTAACAACTAATATCAAGGAATCAGTAAGGGCAAAAATACGTTCTAGTGTTTACGGTTACGAAGTTAATTTGCAATTTTTAATTATAGATCGAATTACTGATCACATCCCACAAAATAATTTCGACAGCACGAATATACAAGTTCCAGAAAACGTAAAATTGGCAGATCCTAATTTTAATTGTTCGTCAGAAATTCAAGTTTTACTTGGGGTTAATATTTTTTACGATTTACTCTTACAAAATCAAATTAAGCTCGGTCCAGGTATGCCAATACTACAGAAAACCAAACTTGGATGGGTAATCTCAGGCATTTTTCGGGATATGACCGTACAAAATAACTCAATCTGTCAATTTACTAATTGTGATAATTTAGAAAAACAATTAGAGTCATTTTGGGTAATTGAAGAATGTACTAAGAAACGACAAATATATTCAAAGGAAGAGCAGGAATGTGACAATCACTTCGCTGCTAATTATTATCGCGACGGTGATAGCAGCTTTATTGTAAAATTACCATTTAAGGAAAATGTTAATCAACTTTGTGAATCACAGCATTCAGGTGTGGAACGTTTTTATTCTTTGGAGCGTAAATTTGCAAAAAATTCAAACCTAAAGGAAGCTTACACTCAGTTTATGTCTGAATATCAAATTTTAGGTCACATGACACCGATTGATGTTTCCTCGGAACACAAGTTTCCAAACTTCTATCTACCACATCATTGTGTGTTCAAGGAATCGTCTTTAACAACCAAACTAAGAGTTGTTTTTGATGCCAGTGCCAAAACAACGTCTGAAAAATCACTTAACGACATCCTCATGGTAGGTCCTACTATTCAGGAGCCAATTTTTCACATTCTGCTTCGCTATAGACTACACCAGGTAGTTTTTACAGCCGATATTACCAAAATGTACAGGTGCATTAAGGTCCACGAATCAGATTCAGATTTTCAAAGAATCGTTTGGCGATCAAATCCCAATGAACGTCTTCAGCATTATAGGCTCAATACTGTAACATACGGTACTGCTCCAGCATCTTTTCTAGCGACGAGGTGTCTTAAGCAGCTTGCTTTAGACAACTCAGAGCAGTTTCCCATTGCTACTCAATCCATTGTGCATAATTTCTACATGGACGCTTGCTAGATGGTGCAAGCACGCACCACCGAATCAGCAATATCCCTTGCCAAGGATATATACAAAATACTTGAGTCCGCTGGGTTTGCTCTCAGACAATGGTGTTCAAATGATCCTTCTTTTTTGTCACTCATTGATAATAAGGGTGCTGACAATTCACAATACATTGATTGTTGTTGCCCTTACTTGGTGAAACTTGTCCATACTGCATACAGACTTTGGGAATACTTCTCTGGCTTCACTGTTGGTTTTTGTAGGTGAAGGACGTAGCCAGTTAGCTCACGCGCTGGCTACGTCCTTCACCTACAAAAACCAACAGTGAAGCCAGAGAAGTATTCTCAAAGTCTGTATGCAGTAATTCACAATACTTCATCAAAGACAATCAAGGTTCTATCAAAACATTGGGTGTGGTTTGGGATTCATCGTCAGACACATTTCAGTATGTCGCAAATCAAAGGGAACATAAAATTGTTACAAAGCGTTCAATACTCTCAACCATAAGTCAAATCTTTGATCCACTTGGGTTATTAGGTCCAATCATTATTTCGGCAAAAATCATTTTGCAACAATTATGGACATTGAGATTGTCTTGGGATGAACCTGTCCCACAAGGAATTGCTTTCAATATGGTTAAGGTTTTCTGACTCGTTGCAATCATTAGCAAGACTAAAAATACCACGATACGTGGTATTGAAAGGCTCAGACCGGTTATACATCCATTGCTTCAGTGACGCATCTTTGTCAGCCTACGGAGGCTATGTTCGTTCCGTCAACTCAATGGGTCAGTGTCTAGTTAGGCTTGCATGTGCCAAGTCACGAGTAGCTCCTTTAAAAACAATATCCTTGCCCAGATTAGAGTTATGTGGCGCATTGTTGTCAGCCAAACTATGTCAAGCCACAGTTGAGTCCTTTAAGACAAAAATTGGTCGTATTTATTTTTGGTGCGATTCCACGATAGTTTTAGCCTGGATTGCAACAGATCCCAGCAAACTAAAAACGTTCGTATCTAATCGAATTTCAAAAATTCAGTCAATTTGTAAAGATAACCCTTGGAATCATGTATCGACGAATTCCAATCCTACAGATTTGTTGACTCGAGGAGTCGATTCGAATTCATTTCACAATTTGCATTTCTGGTTCTCCGGTCCTGACTGGCTTTCCAAAAATGAGCTGTTTTGGCCTAACAGGAAGGTGGAAATTAGTAATCTAGAGGTACCGGAGACTAAAACAGTAACAAATTTATTCGTTCAGTCTGATAAAGGCTACGGGCTAATCGAACGTTTTTCTTCATTATCTACATTACTCAGGGTTGTTTCATTTATGTTACGCTTCATAAGAAACACAAGAAACCACGATACGAAATTAACAGGTTTACTTTCGCCAAGGGAACTACAAGAAAGCGCTCGTGTACTAGTCAAAATCGTTCAACGCGAGGCGTTTTTAACGGAATTATCATTGCTAAGAAGGTCTAAAACCGTTCCACGAATCAGTAAATTACTACCTTTAGATCCGTTCTTAGACGAACATGGTATAATAAGGGTCGGGGGTAGATTAAAAAACTCTCAGTTGTCATTTGAAGGCTTACATGCTGGTCCTCTAACCGTTTTATCCAGTATCCGTGCTCAATATTGGCCATTGAATGGTAGGCGATCTATACGTGCAATAATACACAAATGTTTAACTTGTTTCAAGGCTAAACCTACAGACATTGTTCAAAAAATGGGCGATTTGCCTAAATCCCGTACAAGTCCTTCGTTACCATTCCTATATTGCGGTGTTGACTATGCAGGTTCTTACTTAATAAAGGATAGTAAATTCCGAAACAGGAAATTGGTAAAGGCATATGTTTGCGTTTTTGTATGCTTTGCTACAAAGGCTGTACATTTAGAGTTGGTAAGCGAGTTATCGTCTGAGGCGTTTCTAAACATGTTCAAACGTTCGTCAGCAGACGCGGATTATGCAAGGAAATATATTCCGATAACGCAACAAACTTCGTAGGCGCTAATAACATTTTAGCGGAATTTGCAGATCAGGTCAACGATAGCAGGTTTCAAAATTATCTCTTAGAAAACAGAATCACGTGGAGATTTATACCTCCTCGGTCGCCACATTTCTGAGGATTGTGGGAATCAGCAGTTAAACTCATGAAATTTCATTTAACTCGCATTATTTTGAATGTTCATTTAACTTACGAGGATCTGTATACCATACTTGTTCAAGTAGAGTCAATCCTAAATTCCCGTCCTCTCATTCCCCTTACGGACAATCCAAAAGATCTTGAGGTTCTGACAGCAAGTCATTTCCTAATTGGAAGAACGCTGACAGTATTACCAGATATGCCAGCTCCTGACAATCGACATTCTCACGTTTCCAATTATCATCACATGAAACACCTAATACAACACTTTTGGTCAAGGTGGTCAAAGGAGTACCTACATACCTTGCAGCAACGTTCAAAATGGCGGGTCCAAGGTGAGAATAAGGTGAATATAGGCGCCTTAGTCATACTTAAGGAGGACAACACACCATCCCAACTATGGAAGATGGGACGCATGACGGAGCTTTTCCCTGGAAGTGATGGGTTAGTTCGCGTAGTGAACATCAAAACTCATAAAGGTGTTCTTCGACGTGCAATCACTAAAATTTGTGTCTTGCCGATTGACTAGTTGTGTTTTATTGAAAGGTGAGCCTTTCAAGGGCGGCGGCATGTTCGGTGTAAAGACATGTGTTTTCCATTAATATTGTCGGGCACATTGTAGACGCCACCAGATTATTCTAGAAGCGAGGGGGCTGTTAAAAGAGACCCTTACAGGCAGTGGAATCGGTCTAGCTCGCAGAAAAACATTCAAGAGCAGGTATCAGTTAATGATATGATGTTCTAGTGAAAACATCTTTAACTCTCGCAATTTAAGACCTTCAGACCTAGTGCTTCGTTCAGTCTATTTCTATTATTACAAAAATAAACATTTTCCATCTTTCAGAATTATTATACAGTCCACTTTAAATCATATATTTCATTGTTAATGAAGTTATAATTAAGTTTAGTTTTCCATTTGTTATTAAGTAAAATAAAGTGCAGTTAATTAGAATCAGGAACGTTATTAGTTAGTGGTACGTCAAGACCGTGTCAAGACCCCACAAGACTCCCCACATATAATATTTCCATCTCTAATTCTTTTTAAATACAGAAATACAGCATAAAAGATTCTCATATATTATACTTGATAAAAAGTTCCTATAAATAACAACGGGACGTAAAAGTAAATAGTAGTGCCTCAGTATTGCCTCAGGATGTCTCGGTATGCCTCGCTCGCTGTCCGTTTAGTGTCGGTTTTTAGTGTCTCTGTCAAAGGGTCTCGCGTGAATAGCGAGTGCGACACTTCTACTTGCTTCTCGCTCAGTCTCGCTCACGCTCGTGGAAAGTCGTGGTTTTGTATTATTATTTTAAAACATTGTTCGGCAAAATATCGTGGAATAATGAGAGCGAACTTAATTTCATAGAAATATATCAAATGGAACCGGTATTATGGGATCCTAGTCACAGGTTTCATAAGGATAAAAAGCATTTGCATGATGCGTGGGTTCGCATCAGTGAACAAGTCGGATTTTCTGTTCCCGAGTTGAAAAGAAAAGGGATTCACTCATGGCGACTTATCGAGGACATTTAAGAAAAATTAAGAACTCTCTGAAGTCTGGCGCCGGATCAGAAGAAGTGTATAAACCAGTCTGGTTCGCATTTGAGCCAATGAATTCTTTTTTGGAACAAGTGTATCAATGCAAGAAAACAACAAACACTGAAAATCAAGTAAGTTTTATTGATGTTTGTACATAACATTAACATTTATTTTTATTACTACATTAAAGATATTAATTGGCTGAATGAATATGGCTCTGTGATCTGCTACTATAGCAAAAATATTGTTAAATTAAATTAATTATACAAAATTTATAAAATAACTCAATAACCTCTTAGGTGGTAACGGGAAGTTAAACAGTTTTGGCGGCCGTATTAATTCAGACGAGTTAAATATGTCGTAACCTCTTGTCGAGTTTGATTTGCATTAAGGGTAGGTCTTCGAGGTATATGTGACAAAGGTCTTATAGCAATGGTTTCTTGAAATTCTGCGGTTTCATTTCGCCAAGTACTAGGCTGGATCATTTGGCCTCCATCATCGTAAATGTCTATACTACCCGGTGGAGTGTATATTCTTCTTGAAGTTTTACATTTCCGGAGGAAATTGTGCAATAATATACATGTTATAGTCAAAACAGATGTTTTTTCTGGATCTAGTAGTATAGGCCTCCGGAAAATTCTAAATTTTGATGTCAATATACCTTAAGAATTCTCTACTACTACCCGCGAAGATGAAAGTCTATTATTAAACACACCTTCAGGTGAACCTGCATTGTGTTCACCTGGGTATGGTTTCATAATATGTGTGCTAAGAGCAAAAAGATGGCACTCCAGCATCTTCTAGAAGGAACACCACCCCCTACATGTAGTCAGTGTTGTGTACAACTATCAGTCACATTTCTTATTCAACTGCAAAGACTATGAACAAGCAAGGAAATTTAGAAATATGCCTAGTTCGATAACTACGGAAGTTCTAGTTTAAAAAATTGAACATAGAGCGTGTCATTGTTTTTTTTGAAATCATCTGGACTTTATAATAAGCTTTAATTTATTTTTGATATTTATTACCTTTTTTAGTTACTGTTAATTAGAAATAAGGTTTAAAAATATTTTTTAAACAATTTATTTCACTATTAGTAGTAGTAGCAGTAGTAGCAGTGGTGGGGAGGCCAACGCCAAGCAAGGCGTGTTTGATTAAAAAAAAAAAGAAAATTTGTATCACTAACGACTTATGAGCCACCCTGTGATTGTGGAAATAATTTTTTAAGATGTATCTCAAGACACCCTATAATTAATGTATACTTTTTTTTCATATCTTGTATAATAACGGATATATTGAGCTTTATTGATTTTTTTACGAAAATTGGACAAAAATTATATACCATTAAACGATAAACTCTATAGCTAAGACTACTGCCAAGCATCAGAGAAAGGATCTGTTT
Organism: Tillus elongatus; assembly: GCA_964006375.1. NCBI lineage: Eukaryota > Metazoa > Arthropoda > Insecta > Coleoptera > Cleridae > Tillus > Tillus elongatus. Next base: position 32,682,014 of record OZ023270.1, read on the forward strand.
GAAATGAATTTTCTGGAAATATTTTAGTAAAATGAAGGACAATGACAGTTGAAACTAAGACTTCAGGGTTTGTAAAACATTCTTCTTGAGACATTTTCTTTCCATAGCCCGTATTAGATCCAAGTTCTTTGGTTAAATGTTGCCAATGTTGACGTTTTAAATCGCAACTTTGACGTTTTGAGGAAAACTGTAATTTATTTTTCTTTAAATGCCTATAACTTTTTGCCTTTTGACCTACAGAGCTAAATTTTGGTATATAACTAACGATATAAGCCCGCATACCAAATTTAGTGGCCCTTTGTTAATTCCGGAGATATAATTATTTTTTTCAAAGAAAACACAAAATTTTCCGGCAAAACCTGGCCCGATTTTTCTGGCTAACGAACTTATCCAAGCCACATGCAAAAGGAAGGTATTCACCAAATTTAATCTAAATCGGCCCATTATTTTTTGAGTTATCGGTGTGATACATATATACATATATATATATATATATATATATATATATATATATATATATATATATATATATATATATATATATATATATATATATATATATATATAAACATATAAGAATTGAAACTGACCCCGGATATGTATTATTCTGGGGGGCCTAATTAGCGCTCATTTGAAGAAATTTTTTCAAAAGTCGGGATCTCATTAGTGAATTTTTTTAAGAAAATTCACTAAAATGAGCTAATGGCAAAAAGCCACAGCCATAATTCGAACAACAACAAATGGTGATTTGAATCGACGGTGCGTTGTATCTGAAATGTATCGGAAGCCAGCAGATAAGCGCCTAAACTCAGCTATTGCTCCTAGTAAACTAGCCGCTGATCCTTGATTCTCACGTAGAGTAAATTTATTGGTCTATGGTGTAAGCGTACTTTGATACGGCAGAGTGTATCTAGTTACTTTTTACTTTTTTTACCTGAAAATGAAAAATTTAATATGTCAAATGAAGGATTAAGTATCCATATTGTGTGGATGTAAGATGTGTCAAGTCAGGTCAACATTCAACATTAACAAAACAACAAATAAGAGGTTCCAACTTGGTCGTTTGGTTCATGACAAAAATTGAATTCATGGTGATTGTTATGTGTTAGTGTTGTGTGTGTTGTTTTTTTTTTGAAAAGAGTGTTTTTGCACATTTAATTTAAAAGCAATAATAATCTAAACCGGAGACCAGAGTAGATATGCTGCTTAATCATTTTTACTGTTAAGTTTATTAAATTATTTTAGTAGTGTTACCCAGTTTCACAAAGCTCGATTAAATATTTAAAGGACGATTAGTTAATCAGGGCTTCAGACGACCATTCAAAGACTATGGTTCCGGTTCCGGTTTTTGTCCTGACAACTAAATATTTTGAAGCTGCGATTGGTTGTATTAAGCCGTGATTAACTAACCGGCCGTTAAATATTTTATCGAAATTTATGAAACTGGGCATCATCAATGTCTTGCATTTTAGTGAATTTTCTCATTATACATTAATAAGCCAGTGGAATAATATGGTTGCCAAGCTAAAGTCACTTTTGGTTGTTAAAAAAAACAGACAATTTGGCTAAAATATGTACTGTTTGGAAATAATTGTAATAAGAAAGGCATTATAAGCAAGTGGTGATCTATTTTTAATAATGATTAGGTTCAAAAGCGATATAATCCAACTACAAGCTGCATGTTGAAGTTGAAAAAAATATATTGAAGTTGAAAAAAAAACTGTTGATATTGAAAAAAACTGTTGAAATTGAAAAAAAAAGGCGGTAACAGCCGGTCTCACCCTAGAAGTAAGATCAGAAGGTGTTCTCAATGGTTAGGCTCTGGCGGAGGAGAGGAGGGTAAATAAAAGACAGGCACTGAGATATAATTAACATTTATTAATTCATTTATCAGATTATGCAAGTTGTTTTCTTTTTTAATTCATTTGTAAGATTATGCAAGTTATTATCTAAAACACCCATAAGACCTATCTCATTGCCTCTGCCTTATCAAATATCTTTAAGTCATATTCAGTGTATCTTATTAAAAATGTATTAGCATCATAATCCTTTTGTTTTTATTTAGATCATATATGGTCTTGCATTTTAAGATGTAAAAAAATTTGGTTGTATAAAGTAGATTTAAGTCATGTAAGACCCAATTTTTTAGGAATGGGTAGCAGAGGAGGGTCATAATGTACTAATGGCTGATCAAAGCCACAGCCAGTAAACCGAAACACACACACAAGACCCAATTTAGTTTAAATCGGATAAAAAATAAATTAATTATGCTGCTCTTACACTCTCAAATAAGACATACTGTATATATAAAAAATACTTTTAAAGTTTTTACACTTTCCAATTCGGCAATTAATTTCGTATACAATCACCTATTTTTGGATATCGTTTTTTTACAAACAAAACATTGAAATGTGTTATATTTTAACTTAAATATTTTGCAGGCTATCAGTTGATAGATGTAGTAAGGAAGATGGTGAAAGAAAACAATTGAAAGGTTTAGAAACAAAAAGTATAGCCAAATTTTTATATTCATTTTAATTAATGTGTTCGTAAACACAGAACAGAGCTTTCATTACAATTCTTAATGGTTTTTTTTAAATTGGCAGTGGATTAGGCCTACTGGCAACACCATTTTAAGAAAAACGCACCGAATACTCTACCTCAAGGTGATGTGGAAACGAGTACAAATGCTTATAAATGAATTAGCTGGATAAATAATTATCTTTTTTTTTTGTCAGGTATTCCAATTAGCACAAAAAGAAACTAAAGAATAATTTACGAGTGATGGTATTACCACATTACTGCCAGAAAGATTAAGAAGATAAAAGCCAAAATTATGAAGATACCTGGATAAAGGCAATTTTTGGTACATTATAAACTCGAAGGGGATGTGAATCTTTTGCTGTTTATTGTGTTCAATGTTTGAATAAAATAAATTCAGTCACCCATATAAGTTGCCTATTAGTATATAACAAGTATAATAACTATGTATGTATGTATGTACATTATATTGAGTGGCCTCGGCATTAAGCCATTAGCTCATCATACCCAAATGGGTCAACCGCGGAATTAACAATGGTGATATAAAAATTGTCAAACCATTATATCTTACATTGACATTTTAACTTATTTTTAAATTTGATCTAACTTAATCTAGAACCTAATATATTTCGACTTTTAGCTTTGTTAATTTTTTGCTATTTATAATCTCTTGTATTCTCTCCTTTTTTCTCTCTATAAACTTAAGGATCAAACAGGGACACAATATATTCACGCGCTAGGGGCCAATCTAGGCGACTTTCAGATACATTCACAGGCAGACCCAGGATAGAAAAGGTAAAACATTGGGACAGACAATAGGAGCTATTACTGAGTAATTATAACTATTACACTTTATTGACATTATATGAATTTTGGACTAAAAAGCAATAACATATATCAGGTAAATAATTATAACTATTACACTTTGTTAACATTATATTGTTTCATATAACAGGTAATATTCAGATGCGTATTTTTAAGTTGTTAACGTGCGCATGTATAATATTAAATATTTGTGGCTTATTTGTTCCCAGTAACTGCGACAAGTTGAATGGACGCTGAATATCTGCAAATGTTGAAATTTTATTTACAAAATTCTCAATCGATAATTTGTTATTAGTACAATTTAAAAGTATATGTTCTGCGCTACCCAACTCACCACAGTCACAGCTAGGATCGTCTCTAATGCCCAGTTTGAACAAATAAGCAGCAGTTAAGGCATGCCCCGATCTTAATCTACATATGTTTACAATCATAAGTCTATCTGGTACACTTATATCATAAAACCAAGGTCGCGTTGGTGGAAATGGTTGCAAGCTTTTATAGTAATGTCCCTTATCATAATCCTTATACATTTGGGTCCATTTCTTGGAGGTTATTTCAACAATACAGGGTACTATATCAGAAGAAGGACATAAATAGTTCAACGGCTCACCTGTAAAAACTGCCTCTTTTGCTAACGCATCAACGCTTTCATTATTTGTAATTCCGCAGTGAGCTTTCACCCACACCAGTTTCACATCGGTACCCTCCTGTTCAAGTATTTGTATAGTCGAGACGATCTTCGCTGTAAGATACGTGCATTTTGTTGTTGGTGTGAGATTTTTCATTTTGTCAAGACAACTTTTGTTGTCTGTCAAGATTACTGCCTTTTGGGGGTGGAGGCTTCGCACAAATTTCAACGATTCCAAAATCGCCACAATTTCAGCAGAATATATAGATAATTTGGAATCTAGTTTAAATGTCTTCTGTATTCCCAAGTCTGGTATTTGATACGCACAACCAGTTAGATTATTCTGCTTTGAAGCATCAGTATACACTAAAAGGGAGTCTGGGAAACTTTGGCCTATACCAGATTTAAATAAACAGTTTCTAAATTTGCTGGGGTAATAAGAATAATCTCTTAGATACTGTATTTTAACAGGGTTTGTGGACTGAAAACACACTTTGTATATTGGGTCAAGATGTGATTTATATATATCTTCCCTATAATCTATTATATTATAATATGCTGTTACTAGAACAAGGCTGGGTTTATTTTTCCAATAAGAAGCTCTCAGATCGTCCATGAAACTATTGTGCAATTTATGGATCAGCTCACTGTTTTTTGAATACTCTTTTATAACAAACTTGCATGCTAGATATTCTGCCCTTACTACAAATGATAGTTCTCCAGATTCAGCTAATACTACATTATTGGGAGTACTTTTTAGAAAGCCGAGGCATAATCTAAGGCTTTTAGTTATGATTGATTCAATTTTTTTCACATGTATTTTCGCAGCATTACTATAAAATAAACAACCGTAATCAATCATTGATCTAATGTAATACCTATAAAAAGTAATACAAATAAATGGGTCAGCCCCCCATTTTGTGTGACTAATAAATCTGAGTGCATTTAGTCCCTTTTCAGTCTTCTGGATGACCTTCGCTACTTGATCCCTCCATAGCAATTTCCGATCAATTGTTAGACCCAAAAAGTTTACACGTTCTTGTATAGGATACGTATGATTATCTATTGTTATGTTAGATTGGTTGTCTCTTTTGTTGTTGAATATACATATCTGGGTTTTACTTTCGGAAATGGCCAAGCCGTTGTTAACAAGCCACTGCTTCAAAGCTATAAAATCCGTTGCTAAAGCTGTCGTGCCACTGGAAATGTCACACCTTGGGACGTATATACAAAGGTCGTCAGCAAACTGTAGAAGTTTACAATGTTTTATCGTAGTATGCAGATCAATAGTATAGACAATATACAACAGCGGACTCAATACACTTCCCTGGGAAAGTCCCAGATTAGTTGTTCTTGGCCCCACCACTTCATTGTTGATTTTTAAATACAATATACGGTCTTCATATAATTTAACAATTCGTCTTGCAAAGCATGCAGGTATATTAATTTTCAGCATTTTGTTGTACAGAGCCTTAAGGTTGACATTATCGTAAGCGCCTTGGATGTCTATAAACATACCCAGCAATGACGTTTTGTTTGCTAACGAATTGTTTATATCTAGAATGAAATTAGCTAGACTAGACATAGTTGACGTATTTTTGCGAAATCCAAATTGTGTATCTGAGATTAAAGATTGTTGTTCCAGCCATTTTTCTAATCTGTTTTTAATCATATATTCCATGGTTTTAAGTACACACGAACCCAACGATATACCCCTGTAGGAATTGTACAGAAAAGGGTCTTTAAACGGTTTTAAAAACGTGACAATTAGGTGAACTTTCCAATCTTGTGGAATTACTTCGGATATCCAAACAGTATTTATGACCTCCAAGAAGTTTCGCCTCATATTTGGAGACAGGCATGCAAGTATTTCATAATAAATTCCATCCATACCTGGAGCTGTGCGTTTTTTATTCTTTAAGCTACTGTCTAATTCATACAATGTAAATGGTTCTGATACTTTATGGCAGCATTCAAGACACATTGAATTTAGGTATATATTTTCTTTAGTGCTTATTGGTGCTATATTACAAAGAAATAAGTCTGCTAACACAGGATTGTTATGTGATGCATATGTTACATTTTGGTTAATGTTATTTAATCGCTTTGCCATTTTCCATATTTCCCCAATCTGAGTATTTCTATTTAGTTTTAAACAAAAAATTTTCCAGCTGTTACGTTTGCTGGTGAGTATTGTTCTCTTTTTTAAAGCAGAAAGGTTTTTATAAGCAAGAAAATTTTCATAAGAAGGTATAGTTTTGTAATTAGAAAGAGCTTGTCTTTCCTTGTCAATTGCCTGCCTACATTCCTCGTTCCACCATGGTTTACTAAAACGGGGATTGGCGGCTGTCCTCCTCTCCGGGATAGCGGCCTCGCATATATAATTAATTTTTTTTATGAATTCGTCATAAGTTAAATTTTGATGTCTAATTTGTTCTGCCGCAATCTCCGACAGAGAGGAAAACAACATCCAATTGGCCTTATCTAAATTCCACCTTTTATTTAAAAATTTGTTTGTGTTATTTATTTGCGCACTATGTATATTATTTGAATAGTCATCGTAACATAATTGCATCCGAATAACATAATGGTCTGAGCCTAGATTGTCATTATCTACTAACCAAGTAATTTTAGGTAATATATCAGGAGAGCAAATCGATAAGTCCACGGCAGACACATTTGAGCTGTTGGGCCTATTAAGCAGTGTGGGCGCGCCACTATTTAAAAAACAAATATTTGAGTTTTCGATTGCTGACAACAATTCTCTGCCTCCTCGGTCTGTGCTAGCACACCCCCATGCCAAATTATGGCAGTTGGTGTCCCCACACACAACAAAGGGTCGTTTAAGACTTCTAAAGTATGCTGTCCACTGCCTCTCGCTAACGTTTTTATTTGGTGGAATATAAATAGAGTACAAATAAATATTAAATGTTTTAGAGACCTTTAATTGAACTGCAGTGCACATCATACCTGCAATCTCATAGAAGTTTGTTTGGGTTATTAGATATTTCTTATTTGCAAGTATGGCTACGCCGCCATATCCATCCGCCCTATCTTGTCTCACTAAATTGTAACCATTAAATCTAATAAAGTTTTCTTTCTTTAGCCAAGTTTCACTTATAAAAGCAACTTTTATATTATTGTCAAAAAGATATTTTTCTAAATGCCCTTTATTAGCTTTGATTGACCGCGCGTTCCATTTCATTATCTCTATACTGCGCATGACTGATTATTTTGAGAAAGAATTTCCGTTATCCGTATTTTAAAGGTATTTAACATTTGTTCGTCTACCAAGTTGGCATTAAATTGTTCAAATACCCCGGTCATAAATAACATAATTTCATCCCTTGTTTTGTCTATATTTTTTACATTTTGGTTGCGGTAATTATATGATGGTGGGTAATTATTTATTATGCTGTTTGTTTGTGGTAAGCGTATGTTAGAAATTATTTGTTTCCTAGATTCATTCAGTCTGGCAATAGTAGGGGAGTCTATGGTGTTTCTACGTCTTGGTGATTGTGATGGGGAGTACCGAGTTATGGTTTTTGTGAATTTGTTGGACGTGGGAAATTGTGTGTATTGCTGTGTATCAGCGATAATTTGTGGGCTTGTCGGTATGGGTAAACTTTCGTTTTTTGTTTGATGATAACCACTGTTTTTTGACTTAACTGCTTGGGAATAACTTTTGTTGACTTTTTCTAAAGATTCGTTATAAGACAAATTCTCTGTACTCATTATATGCTTTATACTTTTTTGTTTTTCAAATTCAGCACACAATTTGCGGTCTGTAGCCTCATGAGGTCCTGAGCACAATATACAAGTTGGTGAATTTTTACGATCACATTCTTCGTTTTTATGATTATTACCGCAATATTTGCATCGTTCCTGTGCTCTGCACTGTGAACTTATGTGGCCATACCTCAAACATTTTAAACACTGAGTGACCCTCTGTATATACGGCTCCACTTGAAAAATTATTTTTTCTATGACTACTTCCGTGGGAAGTGTTTGACCTTTAAATTCTACCAGTATGCTTGATGTCTTTTTATATTCTATTTTACCATTGTTAACGACCCTACGATTTAACCTTTTAACATTAAATACCTCAAAGTGATTGTTATACGTTGGTTCAATTATATTTATAAGCTCTTCTTCTTCTATATCAATATCTACTTGTTTTATTACTCCTTGTCGTTTTAAGAGAAATTGGGGAATGTATGCCTCTAAATTTTTTGTTTTAAGAAATTCCGAATTAATTAACACGTTTGCACTATTTGCTGTTAAAAGTGTAACTTTTAATTTGTTACGTCCTATACTAGTAATATTGACTATCTCATTTTTAATGTTCTCTGAAGAATTCATAATTAATTTAGCAGCTCCAATTTTATGGAGCCTTCCTATATTAAAATCTGTATTTTTACTTTCCAAGTAAACGATAAATGGCCCGGAATCATTTTCTTGATATCTGTTAAATGTTTTGTGTTTGCGTCCGATTATCTCTCTTATACGTTCCGTTGTATTATCTGATCTTTTTAAATTAGCATAAATTTCTGTTTCTGATATCTGTTTATTTACATCTACCGTTTTACTATTTATTTTCCCTAATAATTCTACATGCTTAAGATAATCTAGTTTTTTACTTACTTCTTTTTTTCCTTTACTTCTCCTAATTAAACTCATTTTTATTCCACTTTTTTCTGAAATCTTTTGCTTACCCGTAACCTCGTATTCATCGCCTATGTCGTCTATTTCCATGTTTGCACTTTCATCACTACTAGAATCTCCCCCCCTGTCCGGGGGTTCACAATCTTTAGCTTCAGACATTATTTAAACTGACTATTCAATTCAAAACACAATTCACTGGTAACGATCGAAAGCAACGTCCGTTCTGTTCAAGCGCTACCGTCCGAATCTATAATAACTAAAATTTGCCATAAGCATGTACATTGAAACATTTAAAAAAAATTATATTTTCATAACAAGAACTAAAAGAAAATTCATCAAAAATTAATTATGCTTCCTTATTTATCTGTGGGGTCAGCAATTCCCCCCCCCCCCCCCCACCACAAATAATAAATTCAGACTTTCTTTCTTGCAATTCCAAGCTGTCGTGAATAACAGCAATTCTTTTTTGAAATCTTCTTTTTAACGATATACGTGTTGCGGGAGCATGGGCCATTATGTCCCCCCCCCCCCCATTGGCTTCATGTCAAACTTGTTTTTTGTGTAGTACTCTCTCCTTGGTTGATTTGTTAAAAGTATTCCTATGTTATATTCTTCACACATACTTTTCAGTTTTGCCAACAGTTCTGCTAGCTTCTTCTGCCTTTTAATAATTTCATGCTTCCCTCCGGAATATTCTTCCAAGAAGAGATTAATAATTGAATCTACAATTAGTAGTTTATAAGTTCCTGCTTCTAAATGGCATTTCTCAGCAACACTAGAAAAAAGTGTATTCATATATGTTAAATATATATTAGTAAATTTTTTTAAACTCTAAACTACATCCTTATTTTCATTTGTTTTATTTTTGTGTCATATTTTTTCCGACGTCAAAGCTATAATATAAACTGTTGAACGTTTCATATATATATATATATATATATATATATATATATATATATATATATATATATATATATATATATATATATATATATATATATATATATATATATATTAAATACAGAGTCCGGCAGTTAATATCAACAGAATAGTTACGATATAGAAAAATACTTTATATTTTGAGTTTTAACTGATAATAACTTCATTGATTATGGTTTTTTTCCTCCCTCAAGGTTCGTCCGCGGCTTTACCGCCCCGATGGCACTTCAATCTTTGGCTTATTGTGTATGCCCTTAGTCTTTTTACTCTACCCATTCCAAAATCACTATGCCTTGAACTAGTCTGCACAGCAATTGGTAGGGTGAAGTTTTATAATGCTCTGTCTCCGGTCTAGACTGACCGTAGATCAGTTGTCTTTTGCAATCCAGGGCTTTACACTCGCACAAGATGTGCTGGGCTAATTGCTCCCCCTCGCCGCAGAGTTTGCATGCAAAGTCCCTCTCGAACCGCCCCATTTTATGCAGGTGTTTCTTGATGGCCATGTGTCCTGTCAAGAGACCTGTTATGTATCTGAACTGTCCTCTGCTAAGATTTAGCAGTTTCACATCACTCTCTGAACTGGGTTCGTCAATTACTGACTTCCCGTCTCTGAGCCCTGGTCAGTCTACCCAGTACACCTTGTGTTCTTTTCTGTCCCAGGACTTAATAGCTCCAGAACAGAACCGATTCTGGTCCCATAAATGGTTCTGCTAACACTCCCTTCGCAAGACTGTCAGCTTCTTCATTGCCTTTGACCCCCTAGTGACCCGGCACCCAGATGAGTGTGACCTCATTCGGCCCAGCCAGGTCGCTAATCTCGTGTTTGTTAGCTGGCTGTCCAGTTGACATAAACTTCACAGAGAAAAATATATATATTGTTGCTTGTACACTCCAGTGTCAATAACATTATCAGTCCTCGTCTAGAACACTCCTGTCAACTTAGCTGTCTAATTTATATCCGTTGTCTAGACCCAATCTAAGCCTTTATTCGAAATTAAAATGATAATTGCCAAAAGATAATATATTATTTTACTTAACTAATATAATTTGACTTTATTTTATAAAATAATACAAACCTGTTAAGCAGTTCAAACTGGTGATCTAAGTTATAGGCTCTTGCATATAAAATATTCTCTAAGACCGTAGTCTGATTTAAACTAAAACGGTCTGAAATTGTCCTGATTCGACTTGGACGACTTTAAATAGAGGTTAAGGGAATATATAGTGACATGTGATTGTAAGAAAATGTTATATATATATATATATATATATATATATATATATATATATATATATATATATATATATATATTTACTGTTGTGTTTGATGAACCTAAGCACTTCTGTCATGAATAGGATATATTAAAAAAAATCTGGACGCAGCAAGTGCGTTATGATAGTGAATTTTCATTAAAATGTTTTAAACAGCAAATATGTGTTGTTTTTTTTGGAAACAGACATGAAATATTTGGTTACCAGTAAAACATATATAGTAGAAACAATGTACCATATTTCATCAAAATAACTTTATTGTTTGAAAATTTAAAAAGAAATCCGAAAATAAACTTAAAATGTTCCCGAAAAAACTGGTTCCTGGCCAACAAACATTAGCTTAATAGCAATTTGAGCAATTGAAATTGGAAACATATAAGGCGTTCAATGAAGAAAAAAAGAAAATTTATATCACCAGCAACTTCTGGGCCAGTCTGGGATTGTAAAAATAATTTTATAAGATGTATCTCAAGACATACACAATTATTAACTCGTATCTTGTATAATAACGGATATATAGTGAGATTTACAGTAGAATTGCATTACCCTGTATATATCAAAACAGATAAAAACTGAAACTAACCTCGGATATAGGTTCTAGAGGGCCTTATTTGCACTAATTTGAAGAAATCTTTTCAAGATTCAAAGATGGTGGTCGCCACAAAAACGAATTTTTTCTACGGAAATTCGCTAAAAGTTATAAACCATTAAACGATACAACTCTATAAATGAAACAACTGCTAAAGCATCATAGAAAGGATCTATATGAAATGAATTTTCTACAAATATTTTGTTAAAATAAAGGACAGTGACTGTTGAAGCTGAAACTTTATGGTTTGAAAAACACTCTTCTAGTTAGATTTTTTCCTACATAGCCCGTACTCGTTTTAGGTTTTTTGCCTAAATGTTGCCAATTTTGACGTTTTTAATCGCGACTTTGAAGTTCCAAGAGGAAAATCCCAATATTTCTTTAAATACCTATAACTTTTTTGTCTTTTAACTTACAAATCTAAGTTTTGGTAGATAATTTACTTGCTATGATGCGAACCCGCTTACTAAATTTGGTTGCGATAACTTTGTTTTTTTAAAGAAAATTTAATGAAAATCGAAACTGACCACGGACGTGGGGTCCCAATTCCTGCTCATTTGAAGAAATTTTTCCATATTCGGGATCTCATAAGTAAATTTTTCCTACAAAAATTCACTAAAAGAAAACAAAAGCTTTTTTAAATTAGCCAAATGCTTATTTGCTTTTTCCCTATATTAAGGTAAATTGCAACATCTTCCCTGGTCTATTTACGGTTAATCCTCACCATGATTTTTAAATTCTCTAAATACGGATGCACCATAAATTCTATTAAACATAACTTTTGAGATTATTCTTAAGAATATAATATGTTAAAAAAGGATACAATGTGTTATCTGTGTCAATAAAAATAGCTTTGCCTCCAATGTAACCATTAGAACTGGATATTTGAGCAGTCACACTTAAAGTGTGTGCCAATTGAGTTTTACCTGTGCGTGATTCCCCAACCACCTCGGTTATTGAGAGAGACTCAATGCCTCCGCCTAAAAGTTCACTGGAGAAATTTTTCACAATTAAAATTATTATTTACACTATTTTTGTATCAAATATTAAATAAAAAATTATTTCCTTATATATATATATATATATATATATATATATATATATATATATATATATATATATATATATATATAATATACCAATTGCTTTCCTTAATTTTTAGTGCAATAGTAAAAGTGACAAACATAAAATAGCGTGCCACATTAGATCCTAACTTTCACATGACTGTGATAATCAACTCTCATCTGAAAGACTTTTTCATAAAATAAATTTGAGGACTATAATTCAAATGCCCCTTCCTAAACAACTCGGACTTTAATTTCATAAGAAAATGTCTGATGTTTAGTCAATCAATCAACCACCTGTATCTTGGCCCTTCCCCTGAATAAATTTCACTTAAAAACAATCCGAACCACTTGTTGGACTGCTATATGTGTACACAATTTAAAGTTGATTCGTCAATCCTTTCGAAATTATCGCATGAACTAACAAGAAATAACCATACATTTTTTTTTCATATTTTGAGACTTTTTACAATGTTTCAGCTAAACAAAAAATTTTAATTCTGTTCCACTTACCATATATTTCCACACGTTCAAGACGATTGTAGAAATAAAAATATATTCAAAATATAACATCTGTAATTATGCATTTTTTCATATGTCCATAAAAAATTATAAACTTACTCCAATTTCCGACTCCCGGTACTTATTTTAAACACTTGATTTCTTTGTTCAGAAATTTATAGCGCGGTAACGAAGCCACTGTTTGTGATATTTTGTTGGCTGCTTCCTTGATTTGACTGACTTTAGAATCCGTAAAGCCTTTTATTTGCATAATTTTTTTCCTTGTCGTCATTTGCACCCTCTTTACCGTGTTTATTCCAATTTTTTAAACATTGTTATGTCCTCCGATGACACGCCCTGCTCGACTAACAAATCTATGTCTTGAAACAAAACTTCATCGTCATCTTCATACTCCGATTCTAAAGTCTCAATTTCAATTGTTTTTCTTCACTTTGCATTTTCATATCTTCTGCCATTTAAAATATACACTTATTTTTTATTAATGATTTTAATAAAGAACAATACTATTTCAATGGGATGACGCCACAAACAGAAAATGAGAATTGTTTTGCAAATTAATTTTTTTTCTTAAATTGTTTTTGAAAATATAATGCAATGCAGCGAACCATAGAAATATTTGGACAAAAGTTTCAAGGAAAGATCTAACCATATATTATATCCTTTCTCTATTATTTTTATGCATAAAAATTCGACAAATGACGCGTGTGGATGGCAGATGGCGATACGTCATACGTGATATATTTGCTGATAATGTTAGGTTATCGTGTTTTGGTGTTTTATAAAAATTGTATTTAAAATTTTTATAACTTTTAATGTGCTTCCTATAGAATATTCAAATAGAATAAGTTACAGATTTATTATGCGTAAGAAATAGCATTTAAATCAAAACTATATTAAAGGTACGATTTTATTTTGTTGGGGGTTAAGGTGTTCTCTTGTGAATATAAGTGCACAGTGCTTAAACGGTAGGATCAACCGAACGTTACTTATTCATTATTCAAGATTATTTTTATATTCAACAATTTATAGGTGAATAGTCATGAAGGCATATATGTGTTTAATTTTAAATGAAAAACAAGAAGTCAATAGATAAATTAAATATATTTTTAGATGGTTGGTGGAGCTCATTCTGTTTGTAGTGTATTAATATGCAAAAAATAATTATAAAATAAAAAAAAGGCAATAGAAAGTGGTGGAGAAAAACTTGTTCTCTTTTCGTAGAAAAAATTCAATCCGGGGAGATTACGACCTTTGAACTTTGAGTGCGATCTAGGCTTCCTTGACCCCATCTCATATATATATATATATATATATATATATATATATATATATATATATATATATATATATATATATATATATATATATATATATATATATATATATATATATATATATATATAATATATATGAGGTGCTAATGTCATTATATTGATAGAAATATTAAGTCTGAAAGTTTTAGTGTTTGTGTAGATGAGTGTGAACATTTAAATATGAATCAAAAAAATTAACTGAACTGAACAACTACTCCTGTTACTCTCTTTCGTCCGATAAGATATCCTCACCCTCTTCACTAACAGACAAGAACTAATAAAAAGTTTTACTAGTGTCACTAAGATAGCATAACAAATATTTCAAATCTGCTACCTTTTTTGAAGACAATACAAAAGGATGGTTGCTTATGAGCATTAGTTGTGCAGTACGAAAATTTCTCTTCATGCTTGTGGAGCAGGATGATTTTTTCTTAGATATATCTAAAGTTTAATTAAAAAAACCTGATCTTTTTTAATAGGGGTATTTTAATGTATTTGACCCAGTGAGTCTGCACGATATTGTATCCATTTAATTTTATTCCATTCCACAGTATTTCCAGAAGTAATAATTTTTAGTGAATTTTCTTTAAAAAAATTTACTAATAAGGAGATCCCGACTTTTAGTGAATTTTCTTTAAAAAAATTCACCAATGAGGAGATCCCGACTTTTGAATTTTGAAAAAAATTCTTCAAATGAGCGCTAATTAGGCCCCCCAAAACACATATCCGGGGTCAGTTTCAATATATATATATATATATATATATATATATATATATATATATATATATATATATATATATATATATATATATGGGTCATTCCATTATCGCGGGTGCAACATTTAGACGCCTGTTTTAGTTTAACCTAATTAAATAAAAATATATATATATATATATATATATATATATATATATATATATATATATATATATATATATATATATTAAATACAGAGTCCGGCAGTTAATATCAACAGAATAGTTACGATATAGAAAAATACTTTATATTTTGAGTTTTAACTGATAATAACTTCATTGATTATGGTTTTTTTCCTCCCTCAAGGTTCGTCCGCGGCTTTACCGCCCCGATGACACTTCAATCTTTGGCTTATTGTGTATGCCCTTAGTCTTTTTACTCTACCCATTCCAAAATCACTATGCCTTGAACTAGTCTGCACAGCAATTGGTAGGGTGAAGTTTTATAATGCTCTGTCTCCAGTCTAGACTGACCGTAGATCAGTTGTCTTTTGCAATCCAGGGCTTTACACTCGCACAAGATGTGCTGGGCTAATTCCTCCCCCTCGCCGCAGAGTTTGCATGCAAAGTCCCTCTCGAACCGCCCCATTTTATGCAGGTGTTTCTTGATGGCCATGTGTCCTGTCAAGAGACCTGTTATGTATCTGAACTGTCCTCTGCTAAGATTTAGCAGTTTCACATCACTCTCTGAACTGGGTTCGTCAATTACTGACTTCCCGTCTCTGAGCCCTGGTCAGTCTACCCAGTACACCTTGTGTTCTTTTCTGTCCCAGGACTTAATAGCTCCAGAACAGAACCGATTCTGGTCCCATAAATGGTTCTGCTAACACTCCCTTCGCAAGACTGTCAGCTTCTTCATTGCCTTTGACCCCCTAGTGACCCGGCACCCAGATGAGTGTGACCTCATTCGGCCCAGCCAGGTCGCTCATCTCGTGTTTGTTAGCTGGCTGTCCAGTTGACATAAACTTCACAGAGAAAAATATATATATATATTGTTGCTTGTACACTCCAGTGTCAATAACATTATCAGTCCTCGTCTAGAACACTCCTGTCAACTTAGCTGTCTAATTTATATCCGTTGTCTAGACCCAATCTAAGCCTTTATTCGAAATTAAAATGATAATTGCCAAAAGATAATATATTATTTTACTTAACTAATATAATTTGACTTTATTTTATAAAATAATACAAACCTGTTAAGCAGTTCAAACTGGTGATCTAAGTTATAGGCTCTTGCATATAAAATATTCTCTAAGACCGTAGTCTGATTTAAACTAAAACGGTCTGAAATTGTCCTGATTCGACTTGGACGACTTTAAATAGAGGTTAAGGGAATATATAGTGACATGTGATTGTAAGAAAATGTTATATATATATATATATATATATATATATATATATATATATATATATATATATATATATATATATATATATATATATATAATATATATATATATATATATATTTACTGTTGTGTTTGATGAACCTAAGCACTTCTGTCATGAATAGGATATATTAAAAAAAATCTGGACGCAGCAAGTGCGTTATGATAGTGAATTTTCATTAAAATGTTTTAAACAGCAAATATGTGTTGTTTTTTTTGGAAACAGACATGAAATATTTGGTTACCAGTAAAACATATATAGTAGAAACAATGTACCATATTTCATCAAAATAACTTTATTGTTTGAAAATTTAAAAAGAAATCCGAAAATAAACTTAAAATGTTCCCGAAAAAACTGGTTCCTGGCCAACAAACATTAGCTTAATAGCAATTTGAGCAATTGAAATTGGAAACATATAAGGCGTTCAATGAAGAAAAAAAGAAAATTTATATCACCAGCAACTTCTGGGCCAGTCTGGGATTGTAAAAATAATTTTATAAGATGTATCTCAAGACATACACAATTATTAACTCGTATCTTGTATAATAACGGATATATAGTGAGATTTACAGTAGAATTGCATTACCCTGTATATATCAAAACAGATAAAAACTGAAACTAACCTCGGATATAGGTTCTAGAGGGCCTTATTTGCACTAATTTGAAGAAATCTTTTCAAGATTCAAAGATGGTGGTCGCCACAAAAACGAATTTTTTCTACGGAAATTCGCTAAAAGTTATAAACCATTAAACGATACAACTCTATAAATGAAACAACTGCTAAAGCATCATAGAAAGGATCTATATGAAATGAATTTTCTACAAATATTTTGTTAAAATAAAGGACAGTGACTGTTGAAGCTGAAACTTTATGGTTTGAAAAACACTCTTCTAGTTAGATTTTTTCCTACATAGCCCGTACTCGTTTTAGGTTTTTTGCCTAAATGTTGCCAATTTTGACGTTTTTAATCGCGACTTTGAAGTTCCAAGATGAAAATCCCAATATTTCTTTAAATACCTATAACTTTTTTGTCTTTTAACTTACAAATCTAAGTTTTGGTAGATAATTTACTTGCTATGATGCGAACCCGCTTACTAAATTTGGTTGCGATAACTTTGTTTTTTTAAAGAAAATTTAATGAAAATCGAAACTGACCACGGACGTGGGGTCCCAATTCCTGCTCATTTGAAGAAATTTTTCCATATTCGGGATCTCATAAGTAAATTTTTCCTACAAAAATTCACTAAAAGAAAACAAAAGCTTTTTTAAATTAGCCAAATGCTTATTTGCTTTTTCCCTATATTAAGGTAAATTGCAACATCTTCCCTGGTCTATTTACGGTTAATCCTCACCATGATTTTTAAATTCTCTAAATACGGATGCACCATAAATTCTATTAAACATAACTTTTGAGATTATTCTTAAGAATATAATATGTTAAAAAAGGATACAATGTGTTATCTGTGTCAATAAAAATAGCTTTGCCTCCAATGTAACCATTAGAACTGGATATTTGAGCAGTCACACTTAAAGTGTGTGCCAATTGAGTTTTACCTGTGCGTGATTCCCCAACCACCTCGGTTATTGAGAGAGACTCAATGCCTCCGCCTAAAAGTTCACTGGAGAAATTTTTCACAATTAAAATTATTATTTACACTATTTTTGTATCAAATATTAAATAAAAAATTATTTCCTATATATATATATATATATATATATATATATATATATATATATATATATATATATATATATATATATATATATATATATATAATATACCAATTGCTTTCCTTAATTTTTAGTGCAATAGTAAAAGTGACAAACATAAAATAGCGTGCCACATTAGATCCTAACTTTCACATGACTGTGATAATCAACTCTCATCTGAAAGACTTTTTCATAAAATAAATTTGAGGACTATAATTCAAATGCCCCTTCCTAAACAACTCGGACTTTAATTTCATAAGAAAATGTCTGATGTTTAGTCAATCAATCAACCACCTGTATCTTGGCCCTTCCCCTGAATAAATTTCACTTAAAAACAATCCGAACCACTTGTTGGACTGCTATATGTGTACACAATTTAAAGTTGATTCGTCAATCCTTTCGAAATTATCGCATGAACTAACAAGAAATAACCATACATTTTTTTTTCATATTTTGAGACTTTTTACAATGTTTCAGCTAAACAAAAAATTTTAATTCTGTTCCACTTACCATATATTTCCACACGTTCAAGACGATTGTAGAAATAAAAATATATTCAAAATATAACATCTGTAATTATGCATTTTTTCATATGTCCATAAAAAATTATAAACTTACTCCAATTTCCGACTCCCGGTACTTATTTTAAACACTTGATTTCTTTGTTCAGAAATTTATAGCGCGGTAACGAAGCCACTGTTCTGTGATATTTTGTTGGCTGCTTCCTTGATTTGACTGACTTTAGAATCCGTAAAGCCTTTTATTTGCATAATTTTTTTCCTTGTCGTCATTTGCACCCTCTTTACCGTGTTTATTCCAATTTTTTAAACATTGTTATGTCCTCCGATGACACGCCCTGCTCGACTAACAAATCTATGTCTTGAAACAAAACTTCATCGTCATCTTCATACTCCGATTCTAAAGTCTCAATTTCAATTGTTTTTCTTCACTTTGCATTTTCATATCTTCTGCCATTTAAAATATACACTTATTTTTTATTAATGATTTTAATAAAGAACAATACTATTTCAATGGGATGACGCCACAAACAGAAAATGAGAATTGTTTTGCAAATTAATTTTTTTTCTTAAATTGTTTTTGAAAATATAATGCAATGCAGCGAACCATAGAAATATTTGGACAAAAGTTTCAAGGAAAGATCTAACCATATATTATATCCTTTCTCTATTATTTTTATGCATAAAAATTCGACAAATGACGCGTGTGGATGGCAGATGGCGATACGTCATACGTGATATATTTGCTGATAATGTTAGGTTATCGTGTTTTGGTGTTTTATAAAAATTGTATTTAAAATTTTTATAACTTTTAATGTGCTTCCTATAGAATATTCAAATAGAATAAGTTACAGATTTATTATGCGTAAGAAATAGCATTTAAATCAAAACTATATTAAAGGTACGATTTTATTTTGTTGGGGGTTAAGGTGTTCTCTTGTGAATATAAGTGCACAGTGCTTAAACGGTAGGATCAACCGAACGTTACTTATTCATTATTCAAGATTATTTTTATATTCAACAATTTATAGGTGAATAGTCATGAAGGCATATATGTGTTTAATTTTAAATGAAAAACAAGAAGTCAATAGATAAATTAAATATATTTTTAGATGGTTGGTGGAGCTCATTCTGTTTGTAGTGTATTAATATGCAAAAAATAATTATAAAATAAAAAAAAGGCAATAGAAAGTGGTGGAGAAAAACTTGTTCTCTTTTCGTAGAAAAAATTCAATCCGGGGAGATTACGACCTTTGAACTTTGAGTGCGATCTAGGCTTCCTTGACCCCATCTCATATATATATATATATATATATATATATATATATATATATATATATATATATATATATATATATATATATATATATGAGGTGCTAATGTCATTATATTGATAGAAATATTAAGTCTGAAAGTTTTAGTGTTTGTGTAGATGAGTGTGAACATTTAAATATGAATCAAAAAAATTAACTGAACTGAACAACTACTCCTGTTACTCTCTTTCGTCCGATAAGATATCCTCACCCTCTTCACTAACAGACAAGAACTAATAAAAAGTTTTACTAGTGTCACTAAGATAGCATAACAAATATTTCAAATCTGCTACCTTTTTTGAAGACAATACAAAAGGATGGTTGCTTATGAGCATTAGTTGTGCAGTACGAAAATTTCTCTTCATGCTTGTGGAGCAGGATGATTTTTTCTTAGATATATCTAAAGTTTAATTAAAAAAACCTGATCTTTTTTAATAGGGGTATTTTAATGTATTTGACCCAGTGAGTCTGCACGATATTGTATCCATTTAATTTTATTCCATTCCACAGTATTTCCAGAAGTAATAATTTTTAGTGAATTTTCTTTAAAAAAATTTACTAATAAGGAGATCCCGACTTTTAGTGAATTTTCTTTAAAAAAATTCACCAATGAGGAGATCCCGACTTTTGAATTTTGAAAAAAATTCTTCAAATGAGCGCTAATTAGGCCCCCCAAAACACATATCCGGGGTCAGTTTCAATTTATATATATATATATATATATATATATATATATATATATATATATATATATATATATATATATATATATATATATATATATATATATGGGTCATTCCATTATCGCGGGTGCAACATTTAGACGCCTGTTTTAGTTTAACCTAATTAAATAAAAATATATATATATATATATATATATATATATATTAAATACAGAGTCCGGCAGTTAATATCAACAGAATAGTTACGATATAGAAAAATACTTTATATTTTGAGTTTTAACTGATAATAACTTCATTGATTATGGTTTTTTTCCTCCCTCAAGGTTCGTCCGCGGCTTTACCGCCCCGATGACACTTCAATCTTTGGCTTATTGTGTATGCCCTTAGTCTTTTTACTCTACCCATTCCAAAATCACTATGCCTTGAACTAGTCTGCACAGCAATTGGTAGGGTGAAGTTTTATAATGCTCTGTCTCCAGTCTAGACTGACCGTAGATCAGTTGTCTTTTGCAATCCAGGGCTTTACACTCGCACAAGATGTGCTGGGCTAATTCCTCCCCCTCGCCGCAGAGTTTGCATGCAAAGTCCCTCTCGAACCGCCCCATTTTATGCAGGTGTTTCTTGATGGCCATGTGTCCTGTCAAGAGACCTGTTATGTATCTGAACTGTCCTCTGCTAAGATTTAGCAGTTTCACATCACTCTCTGAACTGGGTTCGTCAATTACTGACTTCCCGTCTCTGAGCCCTGGTCAGTCTACCCAGTACACCTTGTGTTCTTTTCTGTCCCAGGACTTAATAGCTCCAGAACAGAACCGATTCTGGTCCCATAAATGGTTCTGCTAACACTCCCTTCGCAAGACTGTCAGCTTCTTCATTGCCTTTGACCCCCTAGTGACCCGGCACCCAGATGAGTGTGACCTCATTCGGCCCAGCCAGGTCGCTCATCTCGTGTTTGTTAGCTGGCTGTCCAGTTGACATAAACTTCACAGAGAAAAATATATATATTGTTGCTTGTACACTCCAGTGTCAATAACATTATCAGTCCTCGTCTAGAACACTCCTGTCAACTTAGCTGTCTAATTTATATCCGTTGTCTAGACCCAATCTAAGCCTTTATTCGAAATTAAAATGATAATTGCCAAAAGATAATATATTATTTTACTTAACTAATATAATTTGACTTTATTTTATAAAATAATACAAACCTGTTAAGCAGTTCAAACTGGTGATCTAAGTTATAGGCTCTTGCATATAAAATATTCTCTAAGACCGTAGTCTGATTTAAACTAAAACGGTCTGAAATTGTCCTGATTCGACTTGGACGACTTTAAATAGAGGTTAAGGGAATATATAGTGACATGTGATTGTAAGAAAATGTTATATATATATATATATATATATATATATATATATATATATATATATATATATATATATATATATATATATATTTACTGTTGTGTTTGATGAACCTAAGCACTTCTGTCATGAATAGGATATATTAAAAAAAATCTGGACGCAGCAAGTGCGTTATGATAGTGAATTTTCATTAAAATGTTTTAAACAGCAAATATGTGTTGTTTTTTTTGGAAACAGACATGAAATATTTGGTTACCAGTAAAACATATATAGTAGAAACAATGTACCATATTTCATCAAAATAACTTTATTGTTTGAAAATTTAAAAAGAAATCCGAAAATAAACTTAAAATGTTCCCGAAAAAACTGGTTCCTGGCCAACAAACATTAGCTTAATAGCAATTTGAGCAATTGAAATTGGAAACATATAAGGCGTTCAATGAAGAAAAAAAGAAAATTTATATCACCAGCAACTTCTGGGCCAGTCTGGGATTGTAAAAATAATTTTATAAGATGTATCTCAAGACATACACAATTATTAACTCGTATCTTGTATAATAACGGATATATAGTGAGATTTACAGTAGAATTGCATTACCCTGTATATATCAAAACAGATAAAAACTGAAACTAACCTCGGATATAGGTTCTAGAGGGCCTTATTTGCACTAATTTGAAGAAATCTTTTCAAGATTCAAAGATGGTGGTCGCCACAAAAACGAATTTTTTCTACGGAAATTCGCTAAAAGTTATAAACCATTAAACGATACAACTCTATAAATGAAACAACTGCTAAAGCATCATAGAAAGGATCTATATGAAATGAATTTTCTACAAATATTTTGTTAAAATAAAGGACAGTGACTGTTGAAGCTGAAACTTTATGGTTTGAAAAACACTCTTCTAGTTAGATTTTTTCCTACATAGCCCGTACTCGTTTTAGGTTTTTTGCCTAAATGTTGCCAATTTTGACGTTTTTAATCGCGACTTTGAAGTTCCAAGAGGAAAATCCCAATATTTCTTTAAATACCTATAACTTTTTTGTCTTTTAACTTACAAATCTAAGTTTTGGTAGATAATTTACTTGCTATGATGCGAACCCGCTTACTAAATTTGGTTGCGATAACTTTGTTTTTTTAAAGAAAATTTAATGAAAATCGAAACTGACCACGGACGTGGGGTCCCAATTCCTGCTCATTTGAAGAAATTTTTCCATATTCGGGATCTCATAAGTAAATTTTTCCTACAAAAATTCACTAAAAGAAAACAAAAGCTTTTTTAAATTAGCCAAATGCTTATTTGCTTTTTCCCTATATTAAGGTAAATTGCAACATCTTCCCTGGTCTATTTACGGTTAATCCTCACCATGATTTTTAAATTCTCTAAATACGGATGCACCATAAATTCTATTAAACATAACTTTTGAGATTATTCTTAAGAATATAATATGTTAAAAAAGGATACAATGTGTTATCTGTGTCAATAAAAATAGCTTTGCCTCCAATGTAACCATTAGAACTGGATATTTGAGCAGTCACACTTAAAGTGTGTGCCAATTGAGTTTTACCTGAGCGTGATTCCCCAACCACCTCGGTTATTGAGAGAGACTCAATGCCTCCGCCTAAAAGTTCACTGGAGAAATTTTTCACAATTAAAATTATTATTTACACTATTTTTGTATCAAATATTAAATAAAAAATTATTTCCTTATATATATATATATATATATATATATATATATATATATATATATATATATATATATATATATATATATATATATATATATAATATACCAATTGCTTTCCTTAATTTTTAGTGCAATAGTAAAAGTGACAAACATAAAATAGCGTGCCACATTAGATCCTAACTTTCACATGACTGTGATAATCAACTCTCATCTGAAAGACTTTTTCATAAAATAAATTTGAGGACTATAATTCAAATGCCCCTTCCTAAACAACTCGGACTTTAATTTCATAAGAAAATGTCTGATGTTTAGTCAATCAATCAACCACCTGTATCTTGGCCCTTCCCCTGAATAAATTTCACTTAAAAACAATCCGAACCACTTGTTGGACTGCTATATGTGTACACAATTTAAAGTTGATTCGTCAATCCTTTCGAAATTATCGCATGAACTAACAAGAAATAACCATACATTTTTTTTTCATATTTTGAGACTTTTTACAATGTTTCAGCTAAACAAAAAATTTTAATTCTGTTCCACTTACCATATATTTCCACACGTTCAAGACGATTGTAGAAATAAAAATATATTCAAAATATAACATCTGTAATTATGCATTTTTTCATATGTCCATAAAAAATTATAAACTTACTCCAATTTCCGACTCCCGGTACTTATTTTAAACACTTGATTTCTTTGTTCAGAAATTTATAGCGCGGTAACGAAGCCACTGTTCTGTGATATTTTGTTGGCTGCTTCCTTGATTTGACTGACTTTAGAATCCGTAAAGCCTTTTATTTGCATAATTTTTTTCCTTGTCGTCATTTGCACCCTCTTTACCGTGTTTATTCCAATTTTTTAAACATTGTTATGTCCTCCGATGACACGCCCTGCTCGACTAACAAATCTATGTCTTGAAACAAAACTTCATCGTCATCTTCATACTCCGATTCTAAAGTCTCAATTTCAATTGTTTTTCTTCACTTTGCATTTTCATATCTTCTGCCATTTAAAATATACACTTATTTTTTATTAATGATTTTAATAAAGAACAATACTATTTCAATGGGATGACGCCACAAACAGAAAATGAGAATTGTTTTGCAAATTAATTTTTTTTCTTAAATTGTTTTTGAAAATATAATGCAATGCAGCGAACCATAGAAATATTTGGACAAAAGTTTCAAGGAAAGATCTAACCATATATTATATCCTTTCTCTATTATTTTTATGCATAAAAATTCGACAAATGACGCGTGTGGATGGCAGATGGCGATACGTCATACGTGATATATTTGCTGATAATGTTAGGTTATCGTGTTTTGGTGTTTTATAAAAATTGTATTTAAAATTTTTATAACTTTTAATGTGCTTCCTATAGAATATTCAAATAGAATAAGTTACAGATTTATTATGCGTAAGAAATAGCATTTAAATCAAAACTATATTAAAGGTACGATTTTATTTTGTTGGGGGTTAAGGTGTTCTCTTGTGAATATAAGTGCACAGTGCTTAAACGGTAGGATCAACCGAACGTTACTTATTCATTATTCAAGATTATTTTTATATTCAACAATTTATAGCTGAATAGTCATGAAGGCATATATGTGTTTAATTTTAAATGAAAAACAAGAAGTCAATAGATAAATTAAATATATTTTTAGATGGTTGGTGGAGCTCATTCTGTTTGTAGTGTATTAATATGCAAAAAATAATTATAAAATAAAAAAAAGGCAATAGAAAGTGGTGGAGAAAAACTTGTTCTCTTTTCGTAGAAAAAATTCAATCCGGGGAGATTACGACCTTTGAACTTTGAGTGCGATCTAGGCTTCCTTGACCCCATCTCATATATATATATATATATATATATATATATATATATATATATATATATATATATATATATATATATATATATATATATATATATATATATGAGGTGCTAATGTCATTATATTGATAGAAATATTAAGTCTGAAAGTTTTAGTGTTTGTGTAGATGAGTGTGAACATTTAAATATGAATCAAAAAAATTAACTGAACTGAACAACTACTCCTGTTACTCTCTTTCGTCCGATAAGATATCCTCACCCTCTTCACTAACAGACAAGAACTAATAAAAAGTTTTACTAGTGTCACTAAGATAGCATAACAAATATTTCAAATCTGCTACCTTTTTTGAAGACAATACAAAAGGATGGTTGCTTATGAGCATTAGTTGTGCAGTACGAAAATTTCTCTTCATGCTTGTGGAGCAGGATGATTTTTTCTTAGATATATCTAAAGTTTAATTAAAAAAACCTGATCTTTTTTAATAGGGGTATTTTTATGTATTTGACCCAGTGAGTCTGCACGATATTGTATCCATTTAATTTTATTCCATTCCACAGTATTTCCAGAAGTAATAATTTTTAGTGAATTTTCTTTAAAAAAATTTACTAATAAGGAGATCCCGACTTTTAGTGAATTTTCTTTAAAAAAATTCACCAATGAGGAGATCCCGACTTTTGAATTTTGAAAAAAATTCTTCAAATGAGCGCTAATTAGGCCCCCCAAAACACATATCCGGGGTCAGTTTCAATTTATATATATATATATATATATATATATATATATATATATATATATATATATATATATATATATATATATATATATATATATATATATATATATATATATATATATATATATATATATATATATATATATATATATATATATATATATATATATATATATATATATATATATATATATATATATATATATATATATATATATATATATATATATATATATATATATATATATATATTGTTACGTTTTCTCCGGGTTCAGGATAAGTGAGACTTTAAATTTTAACAAAACAACTTTATTTACACTCTAAATATGGATACAATAAAATTTCTAGAATGTCTCTCTCAGAAAACACTTCATTTACTGGCCTTACAATTACTACTCTCAACAAAAGTCACTAATCTGGTACTACAGTCACTACTCTCTTAACACTTTACACTGCTTCTTCAAGTCACTACCACATTCTCTTACTGAACTGAACTAACTCGGGCTGGCTGGCTTTCGCTTTTATATACTCGCCGTACCTTCCCCTCCTTTCTAGAGCATTCCATTCCAGAACGTTCCAGGACCTTCTTTTACTAGCAGGTTCTGTGAATACAGATCGGTCCCGTGTGTATACAGGGGGATGTATATACAGGATGATCCAAATGTGGTCACCACTCCTATGTTACACAAGAGGTGTTTCTCGAACTATAAGATCTCTCTGCGTATACAGGGTGTAAGGGTTCTCTGCGTATACAGGGTGTATATACAGGGTGTTCGGAATGTGCAGACCTCAGTTATCCGTTCCGACGGGGTACAAGTTGGTAACTTCGTTATTTCTGGTCCTAGAGGGTTGAGACTTCGCCTGAGGGGGGTCACCCCAGGCACCCCCAGGGGGGTGGGGAGGCGGTGTTGCCAGATTGTGCAAAAATTCCCAGATGTTGGGGAAATTCTGGAGATGTGGCAACACCGCACCTACGTCTATTGAAGTGCTTTGTAACACTGCCCCCCTCCTTAAGACTGTTCGTCCCGAACAGTATTTACCGGCCGCCAACTTGGAGGTTCGTTGCCCCGATAGGGACTCAACCTCTCTATGTGAACAACTTTGGGTTTAGTTCTTGGAGACAGCTGGATTCTGTAGACTAGGTCGTTAATTTTCTTAGTCACCAAGTATGGCCCTTCCCATGGTTTCTGAAGTTTGGGACTGAGGCCCTTTCTCCTTGTTGGTTGGTACAGCCACACTGCATCACCTTCCTTGAATGTATGGGGTGTTGCTCTGCGATCCAAGCGCATCTTCATCCGGTCACTGCTTAAGAGGAGCCTATCTCTGACACATCTGTGTATAGTGCGCAGTTTTCCTTCTAGGTCGGCGACATACTCAGGTAACGTAGCTAGGTCCGCTATGTCCTCGTTCGGTGGTGGTCTCGTCATGTCGATTGGTAGCCGCATCTCTCTGCCGGTCAACATCATGGATGGAGTGTAGCCGGTAGATTCATGCTGAGAGCTTCTGTAAGCTAGGAGGAACAGAGGTATCAGCTTGTCCCAGGTTCTCTGATTCTCGTCAACAAACATAGCAAGATACTGATTGATGGTCCTGTTATGCCGTTCTACCATGCCGTCTGATTGAGGGTGGAGTGGCGTTGTTCTCGTTTTCTTTATGCCTAGCAAGTCCATTAGGCTCTTCCAGACCTCTGATTCGAAATTCCGGCCCTGGTCGGTGTGAATCTCCAAGGGTACGCCATGCCGTGATATGACATTTTCCATCAGGGCTTCTGCCACGGTCGTTGCCTCTTGGTTGGGGATCGGCGCAACTTCAGGCCATTTCGAGAAGTAGTCCATCGCCACCATTATGTATCTGTTCCCAGACTCTGTGATGGGAAAAGGTCCTGCGATGTCTACGGCAACTCTCTCCCACGGTGTACCTGAGATGTACTGCATCATTTTTCCTCTGGATCGGGTCTTTGGTCCTTTCTTTGAAGCACATTGGTCACACCTTTTGCACCATTCTTCCACGCTTCTTCGGCAGTTTATCCAATAGAAGCGGTCTCTCACTCTGGCAAGAGTCCTGTTGACCCCAAAGTGGCCTCCACTTCTACTATTGTGTAACTCTTGAAGAACACTGCTTATGCACTCACTTGGCACAACGGTCTGGTATATACAGTCTCTACCATCGGCAGTTTCCCATTTTCGAGTGATCATGTCATTCTTTAGACACAATGAGTCCCATTGTAGCCAGTAGCCTTTAACCTCCGCCCCAAACCGGGACACATCGTGCCACTCAGGTCTTTTCCCCTTTTGTAGCCATTCTCTAATATTTTTCAAGTCTGGATCTGTCTTCTGTGCGTCTCTGATGTATTCAAGATTTACGTCTAGATCGGTGTTATTCTCCTGTCCTGCCACCAGTTGTTTGATCTGATGAGTTACTTTGTCGATCTCTTTGTTCTCTTGTCGCTCGCAAAATTTACATTCATGCACTGAACATGGTCTTCTTGACAGGCTGTCTGCATTGGCGTGACTTCTTCCTCTTCGATGTCCAATCCGGAAGTCGTAGCTCTGCAGTTTCTCTATCCATCGTGCTATCTGTCCTTCAGGATTTCTAAAGTTCAGAAGCCATTGCAGAGCAGAGTGATCTGACCTCACGCGGAATGTTCTTCCGTACAGGAAGCTGTGGAAATGTTCGATGGATCTTACAACTGCCAGCAGTTCTTTCCGGGTTACACAGTAATTTCTTTCTGCTTTTCCGAACGTTTTGCTGAAGTAGCCTATCACAACTTCTTCTCCGGCTTGGAGTTGTGAGAGTACTGCCATACTGGGAAGCATCGGTGTCCAGTATGAACAGTCCTTCGTCCCGAGGATAAGCCAGTATAGGAGCAGTGAGAAGACGATGTTTGAGTTCTCTAAAAGACTCTTGGCAATCTGGTGACCAGATGAACTCAACCTTATTTTCAGTCAGGCTATGCAGAGGTTTCGCAATGCTGCTGAAGTACTTCACAAAGCGTCGGTAGTAGCTGCAAAGTCCCAGAAAACTTCTGACCTCATGTTTGTTCTTCGGCACAGGCCAGTCTCTTACTGCCTTTATTTTCTCTGGATCAGTTTCTATCCCCTTCTCAGAAACGACATGTCCGAGGAAACTCACTTTCTTCTGGAAGAGGCCGCATTTCTTGGGATTGAGTTGCAGATTGGCACCTCTCAGCCTGGAGAAAACCTGCTTCAGATTCGACAGGTGTTCATCGAAAGTCCTTCCAATCACCATGACATCGTCGAGATACACCAGGCATGTTTCCCATGTAAGTCCTCTCAGCACTAACTCCATTAGTCGCTCGAAGGTGGCAGGAGCATTACATAAGCCGAATGGCATGACCTTGAATTGGTACAACCCATTCCCGGTTGAAAAAGCAGTCTTCTCCTTATCGTCTTTATGGAGTTCTACTTGCCAGTAGCCCCTTTTCAGGTCTAATGTAGAGAACCACTTTGATCCGGCCAAAGTGTTCAAAGTGTCGTCGATCCGGGGCAGGGGATAACTGTCTTTCTTGGTGACATCATTCAGCTTCCTATAGTCCACGCAAAATCTCATAGTGCCGTCTTTCTTGGTGACCAAAACTACTGGGGACGACCAAGGACTATTAGACTCCTCAATCACACCATCTTCCAGCATTTCGTTAACCATCGCCTTAATTTCTGATTGCTTGGCAAAAGGCAGTCTTCTCGGCGGCTGTCTAATTGGTCTTGCGTCGCTAGTATTAATTCTGTGTTGCACTAGACTCGTACGACCTGTGATTTTATCTTGAGCGAAAATATCGGCCTCCTCCAATACGAACTTCAGGGCCATTTCCATCTCCATGTCGTTCAATTGGCCCCAAGAATTCTTGAACCGCTCTACCATTTCTACTGGCAGTCTTCTGTCTAATGCCGTGGGTGTCACCTTTCTTGACAACGTCACTCGGTCAATGGGCTCGCAAGTGGCGATGACCTCACCTTTCTTCAATGTGACCCTGTTAGTTTGCACGTTAGCCACTCTTATGGGAATTGTCCTCTTCGGGTCTACTAAGCATCGTGCGACGAGGGCACCATCATGTCTATCTTTTAGGGGCTCCGCTATGAGAGCAGACATACCATCAAGTTTCTTCTCTAGTCTGGCTCTGACAATCTTCTCACTGTTACCAGGAATCCGCGTATCCTCGTCGACAATAAGTCTCACCCTGGGATTAGCTTCGCCTGCTGTTGGAGATAAATACAACTCTTCGTTACCGATTTTCAAGATCTTATTCTGGAAGTCTACTGACAGGACATCGAAATCTTCCATTAAATCCAGGCCCAGAATAAATTCGTCGACGATTTCTGCGACGACAGCCCTTACCTGTAGCTCAGTACTGCCCAGCCTAATGAAAACAGTGGCCTCTCCATGCACAGGTATCCTATCTCCTTTTGCCGTCTCCAACACAGGCTGTTTGTTGGTCGTGAGTGCGGACCTGTTTGGCAACATGTCTGGACGTACAACGGATCTAGTAGCACCAGTATCGATGGTGAAACTGCATTGTCTTCCGTCTATGCTGCCAGGTATAACGAGGCTCTCGCGGTAGCGTCGGATAGTGGAGACCCTGATCTTGGGGCCTTGGGTCTCGTATGCCACGTGTCGCCCACCTACACTGGCGTCAGGTCGTTTTCCCTGATGGCGCTCCCTGTTGGTATATTCTTGTCTTCTGCGAGCCACCTGTTGGGTTTGTAAGCACTGCCTACTTATGTGTCCTTTCCTACCACACTTGTAACATTCTATGTCTGACCAATCTGCTTTCGTCCTACGTGCCCCAACCGGTACAGTGAGCTTGCTTATGGCTTCTTTTATCATTTTCATTTCTTGTCTTAGTTCGGCTGTCGTGTCTGCAAAGTCCTCTATCTCCTTCACTTCGCGGAGCCTGTTGCGGCGAGGTTGAGATGCATTCTTCGCTGCTTCAAATTCCAAGCCATAAATTACGCAGTCCGTAAGTGTTTTGAACCTTCCGAGCCTTAAAGCTTGTTGCATTTCATTATCAAGTACCCCATCGATGAAGGTCTGGACGGTTATCTGGTTGACAAATTCTTCTGGGGCTTGGGGATATGCCAGTCGCACAAGTTTCTCCACTTCGGCACTAAATTCTTGCAGCGTCTCATTTGGCTTCTGGACCCTTGACTTTAGTTGTGTCTGGTAGACCTGGCTCATGTACTTGTTACCATATCTCAAATCTAGGGCCTGTATCACTGTTAAGTAGTTTTGCTGTTTCGACTCCGGGATGTTCTGGAGGATTTCTAGGGCTTTACCTCGAAGCGAGAGAATTAGAGCAGTTGCTGCCTGTTGTTCGCTCCACCCATTGCTGAGAGCTGCCGCCTCAAACTGCCTCCTGTACATGGGCCACGATGTTTCTCCGTCAAAAGTCGGCGGCTTCAAAGTTCCATGAGGCTGCTGCACGATTGGCATATCTTCTTCCCGACGATTTTGAACTGGGGACATTCCAGTAACTCCTCTTGGTTGAGTTCTGTCAGTCTGGCCCATCACCTGCTCTGTCAGTTCTCTATGTCTGACTTCTGTGCCTTTCATCATCATCTTCATTTGTTCTTTCAACTTTTCCACTTCTTCCCATCGTTTATTCAAATCCTCTGTTACATTTTCTACTTTCTTGTCCACATTTTCTACTTTCTTGTCCACATTTTCTACTTTCTTGTCCACATTTTCTATTTGTTCGTTGATCTGTTCAATTTCTTCTTTTACATCAACTCTTATATTGTGGAACATACTTCGGAGCTCTTCTTTATCTTCTTGTCGCCTCTGTTCCTCCTCTTGTCGTCTTCTCTCGTCTTCTTCGCGCCGTCTTCTTTCATCTTCTTGTCGCCGTTGTTCGTCTTCTTCGCGTTGCCTCTTGAGGTCTTCTTTATCTTCTTGCCGCCGTCGTTCGTCTTCTTCGCGCCGTCTTCTTTCTTCTTCTTGTCGTCGTTGTTCGTCTTCTTCGCGTTGCCTCTTGAGGTCTTCTTTATCTTCTTGCCGCCGTCGTTCGTCTTCTTCGCGCCGTCTTCTTTCTTCTTCTTGTCGTCGTTGTTCGTCTTCTTCACGTTGCTTTTTCAGTAAGTCCATCAACTCTTTGATTTCAGCCATCTTGTCGTAGTCAGTCGATCTGGTGTTTACCATTTACAGCTAGCTTGCTTGTTCACTTCTTCACTCACTTATCCCACTTCTGACACCAAATTGTTACGTTTTCTCCGGGTTCAGGATAAGTGAGACTTTAAATTTTAACAAAACAACTTTATTTACACTCTAAATATGGATACAATAAAATTTCTAGAATGTCTCTCTCAGAAAACACTTCATTTACTGGCCTTACAATTACTACTCTCAACAAAAGTCACTAATCTGGTACTACAGTCACTACTCTCTTAACACTTTACACTGCTTCTTCAAGTCACTACCACATTCTCTTACTGAACTGAACTAACTCGGGCTGGCTGGCTTTCGCTTTTATATACTCGCCGTACCTTCCCCTCCTTTCTAGAGCATTCCATTCCAGAACGTTCCAGGACCTTCTTTTACTAGCAGGTTCTGTGAATACAGATCGGTCCCGTGTGTATACAGGGGGATGTATATACAGGATGATCCAAATGTGGTCACCACTCCTATGTTACACAAGAGGTGTTTCTCGAACTATAAGATCTCTCTGCGTATACAGGGTGTAAGGGTTCTCTGCGTATACAGGGTGTATATACAGGGTGTTCGGAATGTGCAGACCTCAGTTATCCGTTCCGACGGGGTACAAGTTGGTAACTTCGTTATTTCTGGTCCTAGAGGGTTGAGACTTCGCCTGAGGGGGGTCACCCCAGGCACCCCCAGGGGGGTGGGGAGGCGGTGTTGCCAGATTGTGCAAAAATTCCCAGATGTTGGGGAAATTCTGGAGATGTGGCAACACCGCACCTACGTCTATTGAAGTGCTTTGTAACAATATATATATATATATATATATATATATATATATATATATATATATATATATATATATATATATATATATATATATATATATATATATATATATATATATATATATATATATATATATATATATATGGGTCATTCCATTATCGCGGGTGCAACATTTAGACGCCTGTTTTAGTTTAACCTAATTAAATAAAAAACATTTTAAATTAAATCAGTCTTTAAAAGACTACATTTTAATATGTTTACTTTATATTAATTAACAAAAATTTTAATATGATATTTTAAAAGCCAGGAGAAAGGTTCAAATTGCCATCGCGGGTGCAACAAATTTAGCACAACCTTTCCAGATCACAAAAAGAAACCACATAAATCTGTTAATTCTAATACATTTAATATGTTATGCCTTAATATTTTGAAATGTATTAAAGTAACAAAGAACATAAAATAAAAACTCTAAACAAAACAAAAATAAGCAATGAATGATTAATTTTTTTTAATAATCGTGGGTGCAACACCAAATTATCGCGGGTGCAACCAGTCTAATTTAAGTGAACATAAACATCAATTTTACTTATATAGGAACAAAATAAGAGATCAAACCATACTTATTACCAACAATAATACTTTTTTTGTCGCTTATATTAATTATTTCTTTTGAAATACGTCAATAATTGCCGAAAATTCTATGAACATATTATTTCCATCAGTCTTTTTCTTTGGCGCTTCCAACTTCGCGATAATATCATCAAATTGCACGTCTGCTATGTCATTAACGATTTCTGTAAATCGTTTGCCATCAACCGTCGTCATAAATTGTACTCTAACTTCTCCATCTTCATCCATATCACTCTGACACAACCCCACATAACGATATTGAGTATTTTTTTTGCCGGTTTTGCAGAGCAATTGTATGAGCACATACACACCAGCGCAAATATTTTTCGGTAAAACAGTAGCTTGGACAGTAGCAGTTTCAGGACATGCTTCTGGTGATAATTTTGAAGCTTGAAGAGACGTTGATGGAGTTTCGTCATTTATAAATTCATTGTCTGAATCAGTGTCTAAATCACTGTAAACATCAGAAACGCGCAATTTCTTTTTAAGTGGCAATAAAGATTTGCTCTGATCCGAAACTGAAGGAACAGATATATCAGGACCCGGAATTATTTTTCGTAATTTGTGATTTGTAAGAGGTTCCAAATCGTCATCGGCCCAATCACTATCTGTATTAACGGTGGGTTTTGGCGGCTTCAAAACCAATGTGCATTTAAAATGAGACAGTGAGGTGCGCGCCACAGAAATGTTATGAGCCTCTTCAAATTGGAAGAAATGTTTGGATTGAATACCTGCTATATTTTTCAGCCCCTCCCATTGATCATCCAGCATGGCTATCTTTTCTTTAGCTTCTTCCTTTGCTACAAATTTAAAGATGATGTTCTTAGAGAGACTGCGTGCTAAATTATAGAATTCGAGGGCACTATTAACGATGGCTTTCCTAGACTTAACCGCGATCCACACTGATCTTTTGACACTTCCACCAATTCCATCAACGGCACCTTTTCCGTGTGAGGCAGCGAAAAAGTTCCATTCGAGGTGATCGAATCCATATTCTGCTTTGAGTGAATTCATACTTGCCATTACATATCGATTCTTAAATTGAGCGGCGCAATTGTCGCTGAAGATATACAAATATGTAATGTTATCAGAGACTGACTTGATGTACTCAAATATTTTTTGCAGGAAGAGATGCACAGTATATTTATTGTGACTTAGTTCATCACTTACTATGGCCAATGAATGAAGTTTGTCGGTAGTCCAAATACAACACGTTAAAAGCGTTACTTGTGCATGAGACCAATGTGCTGCATGTATTTCGTCTTGACTAATTAACGCGTAGTTCTCGGCAAAATCTATTTGTATGACAGCTTTCTCACTGGTCAGGCCTTCTTTTGCGTTTTGGAAGTAATCGGATTGTACATTTTTAACAAAAGAATGTAGCTTGAATTTACCAGTGCTGCCATGTAGTTCGTCTAGTGCTTCATTGAAAGGTTTGCTAATTAAGATCTGTTTTGGTCTCTGGTTCTGAAAGATCCAGGCCTTCCAATTAACACAGGGATTGGAATCTAGAGTAATATTCCAAATGTTGGATTCTTTACATGCATCGCAACTACTGGACATGCAGTCTTCATTGTCGACACTACATGATACCTGTTTCAGAAGCTCTTGGTGAGTTTTGGGAAAGTCTGTCGCATGTTTCGAAATAGCCAGAAGAAGATTAATATAATTTGAGTGCGTTGTACATACGCAAACATTATGAGGAGTATCATTAATTGGCAGAATGTGAGCTGGTCTCTCATTATAAAAAACAGTCTTGCCTATAGATATTTCAGGATGAGTTTCTTTAAAAATTTCGAAGGCTTCTCGAATGCTCATAATCATTGTTCTTTTCTGGATTCGCATTTTCGTTCCTGTATTGGACCTCACTGTTTTCACATCTTTTATGCCAGGCATTTGTCTGCTAATGTTATCCCTATTATAAAAATCACAAATCAGTTTTTTCCCTCCATCCGTTAGCTTTCGAGGCGCTGCTTTAGGAGCGTCATTTTTGTCAAATGCAGCAATGTTGAATTCAGAAGCTATTTTTTTTACAACTTCCACTGCTTTGGTGGGACTGGCTGGTAGATTACGTTTTATTTTTGCCACAGCCTTCCCTAGTGTGCGAGGACTGCTGTATCTAGTAGATGTTTGTTTAAATTGTTCTTCCTTACGTCGCTTTCTAGTTGCCTGCATTCTTTCTTTGGATCTGATTCTAGCCAATATTTTCAAATCTACATCTGTCTCCATGTTCATTTTCATTACTTCTCTCCGTTTGGAATCACGAGCCCTTTCCCGTTGGAGGTGTTCAGCATGAAGCTCAGGATTTTCTTTTAATTTCCGCCTATATTTCTGCGAAGCAGTCTCCTTATGTTGCTCTGTTGTCATTTAAACCGATATTTCTGTAAAAAAATACAGAATATAATATAGACACACATATTAAATATATATCATCAATCGTCTTCAGCATATATTATTAGTCAAGGTATATCAAAACAACGAAATGTATAATTAATCACACAAAAAGGTTACGTGAAAAAAAGTTGCACCCACGATCTGACATCGAGATCGCGGGTGCAACCAATTTAAGTTATCGTTTATTTTAACCTAACAATCATTACACTCTTAAAAACAAATAATTTAAGTTTGGTTTTGATTTCTTCTTACTTTTGCAAAGTTTCAGAACGTTAGCTCTTTATTTCTGTTAAAAAAGTAAACTTTTATATCTTTTGCATCGCGGGTGCAACAAGTTAAGAGTGTATTCTAGCAGTCAATAATTCTTAATAAATAACAACATATACTTACATTTTTTGGAACACGAAGATAAATGAATATTGTCACTTCACGTTTAGCCGGTAAAACATAACCTCAAACTGTCAACAACAACTGTTTCGCACCAGTGTTGCTAGTTATGATTTTACAGTTATACCAATTCTTCGGATGGTAATATTTTCAAACGCGCCAAAAAAGAAAATATGATATAAAATCAAATAAAAATTAATGGATTATTATATTTAGACTTTCTTCTTTTCACTAATAACAAAAAAAAACTAATAGCGTGATTGAAGAAATCATGTCGGAAATCATCTATAGCGGAATCGCCCTTATATATATATATATATATATATATATATATATATATATATATATATATATATATATATATATATATCACACCGATAACTCGAAAAATAATGGGCCGATTTTGATTAAATTTGGTGAATAAATTCAATTGGCAAATGGCTTAGATAAGTTCGTTAGCCAGGAAAATCAGTCCAGGTTTTCCTGAAAAATGTTGTATTTTCTTTCGAAAAAAATTTATATCTCCGAAATTAACACGGTAAGGGCAACCAAATTTGGGACGCGGGTTTAAATCCTTATAGGTAAGTCACCTAAATTTAGCTATGTAGGTCAAAAGACAAAAAAGTTATAGGCATTCAAAGAAAAATAAATTGGGGTTTTCCTCAAAACGTCAAAGTTGCGATTTAAAACGTCAAAATCGACAACATTTAGGCAAATAACTTGAATCTAATACGGGCTATGGAAACCAAATGTCTCAAGAAGGATGTTTTACAAACCCTGAAGTCTTAGTTTCAGCCGTCACTGTCCTTCATTTTACTAAAATTCATTTCAAATAGACCCTTTCTCTGATGCTTGGCAGTAGTCTTAGCTATAGAGTTTATCGTTTAATGGTATATAATTTTTGTCGAATTTTCGTAAAAAATCAATAAAGCTCAATATATCCGTTATTATAAAAGATATGAAAAAAATCTTTATACATTAATTATAGGGTGTCTTGAGGTACATCTTGAAAAAATATTTCTACAATCACAGGGTGGCTCATAAGTCGTTGGTGATACAAATTTTCTTTTTTTTTTTTTAATCAAACACGCCTTATGGTATTGAATTTTTGCATTTTCCATCGACATATAATGCATGTTTGTAAGAAAAGAAATTCTGGATGCAGCAAGTGCGTTATGGTAGCGAATTTTAAATAAATGCTTCATATTTGAATAGCCCAATTTGCTATTAACATATAAGGTTGACCAAGAAACGAGTTTTTCCGGGAACACATTAAGTTTACTTTTGGAAATTTTTGTACATTTTCACACAATAAAGGCATTTTTATGAAACATGGCACATTTTTTTTTACTATATAGGTTATACTGGTAACCAAAATTGATGGCTGCTTTCTTAAATAAAAATAAAACACACATATTTGCAATAAAAACATAAAAAACGTACTTTCTGCGTCCAGAGTTTTTTTTTTTAATCTTATACAGTTTATAAGTATTTAGCAGATTTTTTATATTTCAGCTAACGGTGGAGAGAGTTTCAAGAAAAAATTATAGTGACCGCAAAGATTATTGCATCTTCTGTGAAAAAGATGTTTCTTATTTCGCAAGACATGTGATTAAGTGGCATGAACAAGAATTTGATATACAGCGAGCTTTATCTTGCAAGACAAATTCAAAAGATCAGCGAGGAGTTTTAGGAGCCTCAAGAAAGTGGCGTAATTTTGTAAAAAGTGGGGTGGAAACGAAATTGAGACCAGTTAAGAGACTTCCATCAAATGAAAAATTTACATCTTCAGACAATTTTCTTCAATGTAAATATTGTTTTGGTTTCTATAAAAAAAAGTTTAGTTAGACATACCAAAATATGTCCATCTAATCATGACCAGACATAACAACGGCAAACCGATGGCCGAACCACCTTGCTGTTACATTCTGTGTATAAGCACGATGAGTTATTGAAGTCTGTAATATTTCCTAGAATGCGTGCTGGTGATATAGGACTCATAGCCAAAGAGGATAAGTTAATATGTAAGTATGCATATTCTTACGCGAAAGGTCGACTTAGTAAAGGAAACTTTGATTTGGTAAGACAAAATATGAGACGACTGGCGAAACTTTTGCTATATGCACAGAAAGAAAACTGTGAAATTAGGCAGTTAGTAGACATCCTTCCCCCGTGTCATTTTCAGTTAATTGTTGCTGGAGTCAGTAAGATGGCACAATATAATCCAGAAACAGAAATCTACGAGTCCCCAACATTGGCAATTAATTTTGGAACTCTATTAAAAAATGCTGCGATTTAGCATACACTGACCTTTTACAGATAAAGGACAAAAATGAGCAAAGAAAAGACATAAATCTGTTAAAAAGACTTATAGAATCTCAATGGGCAGATGAAATTTGAGCATAGGCGGGAACTAATTTGAATCAAAACAAATGGAATAAGGAGGAACTGTTACCACTTACAAGTGATTTAAAGAAACTTAATTTGTTTTTGCAAAAAGTTTCAGGGGAAGCCTTCGACAATTTAAAAGCTAAGAGAAACGATGTATTTGCTTTCACCACTTTAAAAGAGGTGTTATACACCCAGATTATTCTTCTTAATACAAGACGGCCAGCAGAAGTTGCGCAGTTAAAAGCTCAAACGTTTAAATCTGATAATTTGCAAAATGAATACAATAACAAATTTGAAAATTGCTTAACTGAAACTGAAAAAGTATTGCTAAATATGTATAGTATGTTTACTATTAGGGGCAAACGTGGAAGGGGTGTTCTAATCGTACTATTAGAAGAAATTAAAAAGCCTTTTGATTACCTTATAGGAATACGAAATAATTTTGTATCTGATAATCACTTTGTATTCTATACTAATGGCAAAGGCTTTATTGATGGAACCAAAACTCCATAAATTGGTCAATAAATGCAAAGCTGAGAGACCTGCAAGTATAACAGCTACAAGACTTCAAAAACATTTAGCCACTATTACCCAACTTCTCAAATTTTCAAATAATGATATGGAACAATTGAGCAAAGTTATGGGTCACGCACTAAAATCTCGTTGCAGTGTATATATAATGTCGGACAAAATATATCAAATAGGGGCAAAAACTGTTATGTACACGAGACAATATTGGGAGATCAGATCATTACGCGATAACATATTCATATACAACTATTCTGAATAGAGATACTTCAAGTGACAATTTAAATATTCAAACTAGTAATATCATTAACTAAAACAGTGCATATTCATTCTTGTTAAAAAACTACAAAAATAAATGGGATTTAAGTAATGCAGAATGGGGTTGTTTTTCACATTTGTTTGATCAAGCAGTAGTGGTGATTGAGAAGTTATAAAAATTTCTATTCTGTTATATTAGACGCTAGTAGTCAAACCATCCCCCTTAAAACTAAAGTATTTAATAAAAAATTCAGAAAAATATGGTGAAATGAACAATGTAAAATAGCAATATAGGACCAAAAGCAAGCCTTGAGAGAGTACAAAAGAAATCCTAGTGCTGCCAATTTTGCAAACTACAATCGGGCAGTAGCTATAACAAAGAGAACAATAAAAAATATTAAAGTTTAATGCTGATAAGATTACTGCAACTAGTTAAACAGAAATGTTTCCATAACAAATATATGGCAACAAATTTTAAAAAATTCTTGTACATTTCGGACGCCAAGAATAATAGCCTTCAGCTAAATGAATGCATGGAGGAGTTTTTTCACAACTTAGCCCTACCATGGGTTCAAGAAGAAATTACATTTAGGGAGGAGGAAAAGAAGTACATTCTGCTTAAAGATTTCACTCTGTTAGAATTGGAAATGTGTCTAAATAATAATAAAAATACTGCTTCAGGTATTGATAACATACACTACAAAATGTTATCAGAATTATCTAAGAAAGGAAAACTGGCGATGGTGCGTCTTTATAACAGCATATGGATAACAAGAAATTCCAGAAATCTGGAGGATATATATAGTTATTTCCATGCTGAAACCTGGAAAAGATCCCACAAAAAAAGAATCTTCCAGAGTGTTATCCTTGGCATCATTTGTTCTGAAAATCTATGAAAATCTCATTAAAAATAGATTAGTGGCATGGGTGGAGCAGTGCGAGAAGATTCCGAAATCACAATTTGGCTTTAGGAAAGAACATTCAACCATAGGAAACATTTCACATCTGGTTTCAGATAGCTTTCTCACATAACAAGTCTTTGGTTGCGCTGTTTATTGACATAGAGAGCGCTTATGATAACATAAATTTAAATATATTATACAAGAAAATGCTAGCTATAGGATTGCCTTGTGATTTCGCAAGAAAAATCATAAAATTATACACTAATAGAATTAACTATTTTAAAGTACACAATAATTTCATTGGCCCTCGTAAAGTAAATAGAGGATTACCACAAGGCGGTCAACTTAGTCCTATTCTGTATATAATATACACCTTAGATATAGATGCCAATATTAAAATACCAGGTACAGGTACTTTGTATTATGCTGATGACATATGTATTTACTCTAGTAACAATGACATTGGAAAGGCAATAGATGTAATGAAAATAGTATTTAAGAAACTATCTTTGTGGTGTTTCCGCAATGGTTTGTCAGTCTCTACTGCTAAATCAGAATCGTGTATTTTTTCTAGGAAAAGAAGTATTGAATCGACATACATAGATATAGAGGGCACTATAATACCTATAAAACCATATTATAAGTACTTAGGAATACTTTTACGCAGGAAATTATTGTGGAGACACCACATAGAATATCTTCTAAAGCGTGAGAAGGGCACCAATATACTTAGGTCAACAACACACACTACATGGGGAGCAGATGTAGAGGTAGTACTGTTGATGTATAGATCATATATAAGGTACATTTTAGATTATGGGAGTATGTTGTACCAACAAGCGGCACGTACACATCTAAATAAATTAGATGTAATTCAAAATAGGTGTATCAGAATATGTCTAGCCTTTAGAAGTGCTCATATAAATAACATACTGGCCGAATGTAACTAAATGCCGTTAGTTTACAGAAGGCAAATTCTAGGGTGTCGTTTTATAGCAAAAATGTTTGCCAACAGTAGTCTTATTGACAAGGTCCACCAGCTGTTTTTGTTGGATGTGACAAATTTATATTGGGTCAAAAAGAAATCCCCTGCTTTAGTCTCCTGTTACGAAGATTTTAAACAAACCGGTGAGAACATATACAGATCTAACATATGTCCAGTTTATCAGCTTTTTCCATCTGTTCTTCCAAACATTACAGTCACAATTTTAAGAGATTATTCCCAGTACCCGGCACAAATAAGAAACGCCATGTTTAATAGTGATATAGAGGAGTTTCATAAGACATCCTACCAGTTGTTTACAGATGCTTCTAAATCCAACGAGGAAACTACCTGTGCTGTTTACGATCCTCAATTGAATAAAAATTTTAAATAGCGTTTACATTGTAAGATGAGTATTTTTTCAGCAGAGACGATAGCTCTAATATAAGCCCTAAAATATACAAAAAATCTTGGAGATAAAAATATTCTAATTTTGACTGACAGCAAAAGCTGTGCGGATTCACTAAAGTACTTTTACTACAACTATAAAAACAATTATTCAATAATTCACATTATCTGCATTTTAATAGAGTTAGAAGAGATGAAGATCGATCTTAAATTTGCATGGATCATAGCTCATTGTGTGATTATAAATAACGAAACTGTTGACAGAATGACTAAAGAAGCTTTAAATTGTGTAAACCTTTTAGACTATCTCTGTCCATGGACAGACATAAAAAATTTATTTTTCAGACAACAAAGACAGCTGTGGAAAACTGAATATCACAGAAAAGAAAAAGGTATATTTTATAAAAGAATTGTACCAAAGTTACCTTGCCAGCTATGGTGGATATCCTAGAGGATTGGTAGCTAGC
This sequence comes from Tillus elongatus, assembly GCA_964006375.1. Classification (NCBI taxonomy): domain Eukaryota; kingdom Metazoa; phylum Arthropoda; class Insecta; order Coleoptera; family Cleridae; genus Tillus; species Tillus elongatus. Next base: position 32,724,641 of record OZ023270.1, read on the forward strand.
ATATGTCGTTTCAATTTAACCACTCCTTGATACCTACCCATTTACACAATCTCCACCTAAAAAATGACCCATATTGCGAATTTGGTGAAGAAGAAAGCACACAACATGTTTTACTAGAATGGTAAATTGGATGGAATTACAGCAATGAATTCCTAAACAGAATACACAACTTGAAAAACGTTGAGCGACCCTTTAATTTGGAACAACTTCTACAACTGGAAAGTAATAAAAACATATATTTGTTTATATATAAGTTAATTAAAAAACTTAAGACTAAAAATATTTAAAAAAAACTAGGCTTTAAGTTATCATTTGTGTCTATCCTTTATATGTACCCATGACGTTAGTGGCCCACCTGTATGTCAAAAAGAAAAGTTGCCATGATAGGCCCCATTGGCATGAAAAATACGTGTCCGTCTAAATCCCTTAAATAGTATCTAGATCTTAAGTAAGATTAAGTCACAATAAAAAGCACCACTTTTAATATTATTATATAAATAAATAAAATAAAAACTATCCAAAACTACATGTTGGGACAAATTTCAATGCACCATGACAGAATGCATGTGTACTGTTGAATTCACATACTAGTTGTAACACAAGGCTTTTAAAATGTGCGAATGGTAACCATACCGCAGCCAATGCAATCTGACGTCACACACACAATAGCCAAAGTATTGGATAGTCTTGTAGCAGACAAGATATCGCCCTTCTTCAAGAATGTTTTTACCGAAAGTCAGCATGGTTTTGTAAGGGGTAGATCAACAGTAACACATTTGTTGGTTTTCCAAAATTATGTCGCGAATCCCTTGGAAAACAGAACTCAGGTAAATGCAATTTATACTGATTTCTCCAAGGCATTTGACAAAGTGAATCATGACATGCTTCTGGCAAAGCTCAAAGCGATGAATTTTTGTCTTGGACAGAGACATATCTGTCACACAGAACGCAAGTGGTAAAAATAGGAAATTTCACATCCAAGGAAATAAATGTAACATCGGGCGTACCTCAGGGTGCTCATCTTGCTCCCCTTTTGTTTAGTTGTTTCATAAATGATGTGACTGATGAATTAAAATCCAGCAGAGCCCTGTTGTTTGCAGATGACTTGAAGTTGTTTAAGGTCATAAAGTCGGCAAATGATTGTGTGGATCTGCAGAATGATATAGCGTCATTGGATAGATGGTGTATCAGAAATGATATGGTGCTAAACGCAGATAAGTGTAGAATAATGCTGTTTTATAGACTTAAAGAATTGATAACATTCAACTATAGATGTAAGAGTTGAATAGATAACGGATCTGGGTGTGGTATTGGATAATAAAATGTCATTCAGGGGTCAGGTCAGGTCAGGTGGAATAATAGAGCTTTAAAGCTTCTGGGATTCACTATAAGAAACACACAGGACTTTTTTTTTTTAATTTCAACAACACACCACGAGGGCTTACAGCCTAAATACTATCGTACCGTGGGTGTTGACAATGAGGAAAGAGGCAGCTTGTTAATTCTGGACTTGAAGGTTTGGAGGTTCGGAGGAGAAGGAAAAACATGTGCCGGCAAGGAATTCCACAACTTGGAAGTCCTCGGGACAAAAGAACGGGCATAACAAGATGTTCTATGTCTGGTGACCTGGACAGTAAAAGGGTGCATTAGCTCTGTTCCCCTGGTAGATCTGTTGGGGGCAGCAGGTGGGGGAACTATGGAGGGAAGCTCCTCTGAGCAGTGCCCGTGCAGATATCTATAGAAGAGAGAGAGGTCACCAACGGCACGTCGGTGGGCAAGGGATGGCAGCTTTTGGGTGAGGGTAGGGTCACCGATAAGACGTATAGCTCTCTTTTGAATGGAGTCCAGTAGCGAGTGTAGAAGCGGCAGCGGCACCCCATATGTGGGAGCAGTATTCGAGGTTTGGCCTTATTTGTGAAGTATATAAGGTATAGAGATTAGCTGGTGAAAAGTATTTGCGAGCCCGGAAGAGGAAACCTAATTTCTTAGCAGCCGCTTCTGCAATTGATGTGACATGTTGGTGCCAATTAAGATTTCGATCCACAGAAATGCCAACAAGAGAAAAGGACTCATTACTTTGAATAACTTGGTTGTTCATTGTGATGGGTCTAGGGCTGGTGTATCTCTTGTGAGAAAGAAAGCAAGACTTAGTTTTGGTGGGGTTGAATTGTACAAGGTTTCTACTTCCCCAGTCTAATATTTTTTGGAGATCCACGGAGACAGAACCCTCCATGAGTCTGCGATCCTCATCTAATTGGGCTAAAGAGACAGGCTTAGAATATTGTATATTTGAATGGAGGGTGCTGTCATCCGCGTAGCTGTGAACTGGGTTGGATGTGCTCGAGAGGAGGTCATTGATGTGGAGAAGAAACAAAGTAGGGGCTAAAGCTGAACCTTGAGGAACTCCTGCATTAATTGGATACAGTTTAGAGGAATGGCCATCCACAACAGATATGCTCCTGTTGGAGAGGAAATTTGCTGTCCACATACAGAGTTTTGGTGGTAGGCCATAGGCCGGAAGTTTATTAAGCAGCGCTGCGTGCCAGACCTGGTCGAATGCTTTGGATATGTCTAGAGCAACAATCTGGGATTCACCGTGTTTTTCCATAGACTTGTTCCAAGAATGGGTGACAAAGGAAAGGAGGTCGGCAGTCGATCTGCGCTGACGGAATCCATACTGCCTGTCGTGGATTAGACTGTGTTTTTCAAGAAATTTTAGTAATTCGGTGTTTATATACTTTTCCATCACTTTAGAGACGACTGAAAGGGGAGAAATAGGCCTGTAGTTGCTGGGAAGCGCTTTGGATCATTTCTTAGGGATGGGTTGTACTCGAGCAGTTTTCCAGTTACTAGGGAATATGCCTTTATTATAAGATATCTGAAACAGACGAGTCAGGACAGGAGCAAGCTCTGGTGCGCATTTTTTGAGAACAATTGCTGGGATCTCGTCAAGGCCAGAGGCTTTCCTGGTATTAAGAGAAGAGTGCTTCTTTCGTACCTTTTTAGTTTTGAAAATGATATCCGTCATTTTATGCGCGACATTGGGGACTGTTGGTGGTTTAACATTTGGAGGTGGGTTGAGAGTAGAATTGCCGGCGAACAATGAAGCAAAAAGTTCAGCCTTGCCCAGGGCGGTAGAAACAATTTCATCCCCTGAGACAAGAGGTGGGAACGTGCTTTTGCAAAAGTTATTCCCAATAGATTTAGCAAGAGTCCAGAAGGGTTTGCCGCCGTTGGAGCTTAAGAGGACTTTGTTTTTGATGTGGTTATTAAACGAGTTTTTTGCCTCAGAAAGAATGCGGACATAGCGGTTTCTTGCGTCGTTAAATGCTTGACGACTTTCTTGACTGGGATTGTGTAGAAGCGTTTTGTGAGCTTTGACCTGGCCTTGTCACAGGATTTAGAGAACTAGGGCTTTTGAGTGGCTGAAGAGGTTTTCTGTGTACGTGGGATAAATAATTCCATGCCAGCTTGGATAATTTCGGTGACGTTTTGTGGGATATCAGAGGGGTCAGGATGAGAGAAGCAGACAGACGCCCATGGAAATGAGGAAAAGTAATCCCGCATTTCATCCCAGTTTGCGGTGTTGTAGTGCCAAACGATACGTGGGTGTGATGACTGTGTGACCTTGGGTTGCATTGCGCAGGAAGCAGTGACCATGCCGTGGTCTGAGCGACCAAGGGGGGCGGTGACTGATATCTTACAGCATTCAGGTTGTGTAGTAAGAAGGAGATCCAAGGGATTTGAGCTGTGTGTTGGGATACGAGGAAAGTAAGTAGGTTGCTGAACCATATTGGCTAAAGAATTGCTGACTGCAAAGGCCTCCGCTGCTCTCCCTTGTGGATCGGTTTTTGAAGATCCTAGCCATTCCTTATTATGGACATTGAAGTCACCAAGAATAGTGACCTCGAAGGAAGGATATTTAGAAATCAGATAGTCGGTTTTTTCAGAAAGGTAGTCAAAGAGCTGGACAAAGTTGTTGTCAGAAGGTGACCGGTAAATGCAACAGATGAATTTAGTTGCAGCCCTGAGAGAAAGTTTTATCCATAGTATGTCTTTTCTTCCAGCTTCTAAATTGGGGAGTCTGGTGCAGGGTAGATTGCTACGGACGTATGCGCACACACCCCCATGCAATCTAAAGGAAGTAAGGAGCTCATACCCCGGGAAATTAAGGTGATTAGTGGCTGTTTTGACACTGACTTGGGTTTTGGTGAGGAAGAGGAGTTGGGGCCTGTTAGCCTGGAGGAAATGGTGGACGGAGTTCAGGTTAGAATTTAGGCCACATATATTCGAAAAGGATATGTTAAATCTTGATGTTGGCGCCCCCTGTACACCCCTCTCCCGGAGATCCGAATAGAGGGGTATTTTGCCTCCGGAATATTTTGTACAAGGAGGAGCCATCATCATTTTACGTACAGAATATAGAGTGCATTAAACTGTTGTATGTTGGCACAGTGAGGCCAGTGTTGGAGTATGCATCATCGATTTGGTCGCCATTTACTGTTGGCAGCATTGAACAATCAGAAAAAAATCAAAGAAAGCTTCTTAGATATATTACATTTAAACTTCATATCACTCGGGACCAAATTGATTATGACCACTTGATGAATTGTTTTCATTTACAATCTTTGAAAGTTCGTCGTGAAAATGCAGACCTTGTGATTTTCGTTAAATTACTTAACGGTGTGTTGGACTGTTCTGAGCTGTTGGCTCTGGTTAACTTTGCTGTACCCCAACGAAACACTAGAAATCAACAAATTTTTTTTGTGAGTGTCACAGAACAAACTATAGCTTTCACACTCATTTGAGTCGTTTTTGTCGGCTAGCAAATGAGGTGAACTTGGATTTGTTTGGTTTAAGTTTGGTTCAGTTGAAGAGAGCATTGACTCAACAAAGTAATAATAATAATAATTTGTTTATTGTTCATTTCAACAAATACAGAATAATTCAAAAGTCGATAACATTACTGATATCTAATCTAAAAAAAATTCTAATCTATTGTTAAAGTCTAATTTAGGTCTTATTATAATTTAAATTTAATATTTAATATACTACAAAATGTTTTTAATGCGTGTACTGTAAACCCGTGCGGGTTTGTGTGTACACATTATTTATTTATGTCCCGGTAAATGGAAGTTCGATATTATTTAAGGCATGTTTATAGGAGAAAAAAAACTATATATATATATATATATATATATATATATATATATATATATATATATATATATATATATATATATATATATATATATATATACAAAAATGTTAATTTTAAAAATTATATAATATACAAGACGAGTTGATGGGAATGAATGTAAAGAAAAAAATATACCAACAGAAAAATAAACATTAAATAGTTTAACAATGAAATAGTGTTAGTTAAGCTTGTGAGAGTTTTTTGCGTAATTGATCCTTGTTTGTCTCGTACCACTTTTTAAAAGAACCTACGAACTTTTGAAAAGTACTATGTGTGCAGTGTGCTGGAATCTCATTGTATATTAGTGTCCCCATGTATGAAATGTGCTGATGTGAAAGATTTAAAGACCTAAAGGGAACTGTTACTTTGCTTGAGCTAATTGATCTTGTTGTAATAGAATGAGACATAGGTGAATGATAAATGGGGAATTTTTTCATGAATTTAGCAACTGAGAATATAAAGAGGTCTGACACTGTGAATATGCCGCTATCCTGAAACACTTTTACACTAAGATATAATATTGTTCTATTCAGCATTGTCTTTATGATCCATTTTTGTGTTATGTTCAGGCATCTCTGGTGTGCCTCGTATGCGCTTCCCCAGGCTATGATAGCATAGCTAAGGATTGACTGAACAATACAAATATAGACGCACTTTAGCCACTTCCACAATAAAATATGCTTTAATTGCTTAAATTTATAAACTGTTTTTCTCAGTTTCTTGCTTATATAATCTGTGTGAAAATTCCATTTTAACAGTTGATCAATAAAGACACCTAAATATCGTGTGCTATCTGTACGTATTATTTTGTTAACGCAGGAGCAGTTATTTTTATTATAGCAGTCATAGTCATGTATAGTAATACTGTTCATATCTGGTATTTGTGCCAATCTAGGAGCAAATGTTATAAATGTTGTTTTCTTAAGATTTAAAGTTAACAGATTAGAGTCGAGCTATGACTTTACCGCCATAATACCCTCAGCTGCTGTTTCTTTTACAGTTTCCCAGTTATATTCTTGAAAAAGTAACACCGTGTCATCCGCGTAGCACACAATTTTTCCAGGAATGTTAACACTTAGCAAATTGTTTAGATATACAAGAAACAAAATAGGACCAAGAACAGTTCCCTGAGGCACCCCACATGTGATAAGGCCGTAGTTACTACACGAAACGTTAACTTTAACTCTCTGTCGACGGTTGGATATATAGGATTGGAGTAAACGCAGAGAGATTCCTCTTATCCCAAGATTTTCAAGTTTTTGTATTAGAATTTCATGCGAAATGTATTAAATGCCTTAGCAAGGTCCAATAATATTCCAATGCACTTATTTCCATTATCTAAATTTTTATAAATATATTCTGTTACTTCAGTAACTGTTATTTCTGTATTAGAGCCGGGTTGAAAACCGTATTGATTAGGATTTAGTATCTTATCTTTTTCGAGATAATTATGGCGCCTAGTTTTAATGCACTGTTCAATTAATTTTCCAATTACATTTGTTAGTGAAATGGGCCGCTGGTAGGATGGTAAAGTTGTATCGCCTGATTTAAAAAGAGGGATTACTGTAGATAATTGATAGATATCTGGAAAAATTCCATTTGATAAAACGATATTAATTACATGTAACATAGGTGGAATAAGGAGTTTATAAAATAATTTGATAATTTGGTTAGTAATAAAATCATGGGCGGTAGATGACGAGTTTTTTAATTTGTTTATATATGATGTGAGTTCTAGTTCTGTAACAGGTTTGAGGAAAAATGAGGTTGCCGGTATTGAATTAGGAGATTTTTTATGTTCTGTCGCTGTCCTTTTTCCACAATGTTTGGGGATATTACTAACTAGTTCTTGGCCTATATTCATGAAATAATTATTGAAACCCGTAGCTATCTCAATATTGTTTTCTGTCAGTTCGTTATTAATATTTAATGATTTCACTATGCATTTACTACGCTGCTTATATCTATTAGTTATTATATTGACTGCTTTCCATGTGTCTTTAGGGTCATTCTCGGCGTCTTTTATAAGATGTTTAAAATATTCACGTTTAGCTTTGTTAATTGTCTTATTCAAGATGTTTCTAAATTTATGGTGCCTCTGTGTTGTTTCGTTATTTTCAGGATCAAGTGTGGCTAGTATTCGCAGTCTATCTCTTGTCTGCATGGAATTTATTATACCAGATGTGATCCAGGGTTTCCTACCTGCTGTGTTATTAGAAACTAAAACTGTAGACAAAGACCTTATCCCGTGAAGTACCTTTTTAAAAAAGGCTTTCCTTTATTCCCGGGAGTAAAGGGGTTGGAACTATCCCTTCAATAATACACTATGTGCGTTAATTGACGATGTTTATTACACGATAGCTACACAACGAGTGTTACATCTCAAAAGAACTCATATATATAGTCTCTTACTTCCTACTACATTTGCATAATAGATAACAGAGGTTAAAATCATAAATTTATTAGGAATTGCTAGATAAGGTTATTTATAACTAATTATCAGCAATTCGTCATTGATGACTCCTCCCCTATCAGATGGAAATTTATGGGGTAGCATAAATTTTCATTTACAAAAGGTAAAACTTATAAAGGTAACATATTTAAAAGAAACATATAAAGAATGGATAATACATCATTATTACAAATTTAGAATTACATTAAGATTTAGTTTCAGGCAAGGGAAAAGCTTGCATTTCAGCCATGTCTATGGGAGTATGATTTTTCTTATTATTTTTACTAATACAGATTTTATTAAGTCTTTTGAAGTTACATAAAATTAAAGTTATTATTACTACTAGAATTACACAAATTAAGAAGGTATGACCATGGGTCCAATAGTTCGGGGTTTTTACATATGACAAAGGGTTGCTATCTAGTGTTAACTTAGATAATTGATCGAGATTTATTGATTTCAAATTTAATTGAAGTGGTTTAATATCAGCTATATTTATGTCTAAAGGGGGTAAATGAACAGGCTCTTCTTTGAGTGTGTCTACCAAGTTTTCATAGAGAAAATCTTTCGTTATAAAAGAACATGAATATGGTACCGTGAATAGGTAAGCTCCTTTTAAACGGTGTACCTCTTCACTACTACATTTTTCGTGAACTAGAGTCTCTTGTGGCATTACCAGAAGATACTTTTCGTCATTAATCATTTCTACTACATTTACGGGTACATGTCTACATTCTGGATTTTTCTTTACTTGCAGTAAATTTTTAATGCAGGTGTCCTGTTGATAGTTCCTTTCTATTTCAGTGAACAGAAATATTGTTGTTGCAAATATTTGCATTTTCTTTTTAGGTAGTAAATATTGTCTTCATACATTGCAACGTACGAAGTAGGTGCAATGATCACTGTATTTTGTACTGTGGGTATGGAATATAAATGATATAGATTAAAATTTATTTTATCCAAAATAGGGACATGTAAGAGAAAAACTATATGTTCAGGTGTAACGTAATATTCTACTTGAATTGTCTGAGTAAATAGGATATTATCCATACTATAAAATGAAGCATCATCATGATATTTCAACAGCATTTGTTTCATTTCGGTAATCCGATCTTCCGAAATTATATTTAAATGAAGCAAGTTCATTGTAGCAAAACCTATGGCTGTTTGCAAATTGCTTACTAGATACTCTAGGTCTAAAATGGCTAATCTGACTAGATTGACATCATTATTCGCTATTTGTTCATTTTGTATGTTAATTAGTAGCTTTGCTACTTCTTTAAAATTTTCCGTAATGTTTTGTATTGTATGTTCGTAACTAATAATTAATTCTTTATTAATGGATAATTGTTTATTAAAATGATTTATTATATTTTCTTGATTACCTTGTAATTCTCTTATAGCATTGTCATATCTTACGCCGTCGTCTGCGTCCAGGGTACCTGATACAAATTTAAAAACTGATCCTAGGGCATTAACTAAACCTCTCTTTTGTCTTTTATCTGTTTCTAAAATATCGGGGTGTATTGTTAAAAGTTGCTGTTTTAGACGTTCTGCTTGTTGTGTAATAAAACCTAATTCTATTGTTCTACTGAATTTCTTAAAATTAGGTAGATTGCTAATTGTTTCGATATTTTGTTCTAATTTTACATAATGTTTCCCTAAGGGTTCTAAATTAAAATTATGTAGGAATGTATGGTGTGTCTTTTGTATACGCACTGTTCAAAGTTTAAATGGTAATATTCCCAGGTTGTTATGTAAGTCCTTTATTTCTACTCTCTGCGGGTTGACTTCACTGTTATTTACTAGTACTAGGTAAAGAATCAATGTTAGGAAGGTGTATGGCATCATCTGTAACAAAGGTTTTATTTACTTGTGATTTCCTTAATGGTTTTAGTTCTTGTTTATGGTAAATTGCTCGTTTTGGGGTAGCGATTTTGTTTTTTAAATCTTGTGCTACAGTTTCTTGTTTGTACCGAGGTGCTCTTTTGTCTCGGGGTCTCTGATCTCGATAGACAGGAGTGTCAGGTGGTAGAAAGGGAAATTCTGTTCTTTTAGCGTTTTGGTATGCCGTATGTTTTTCTTTATTTTCCAATTGTCGTGTTTTTACTAACTCGTATAACGCTTTAATCCGGTCATATAATTCACTAGTATATTCATGGTAATGATTTACGTCAAAGATATCTAACATGTCGTTACTTTCTAGGTGACCAAATAATAATTCGATGGGTTTAAAGCCAGTTTGCGAGTGTATGCTTCTATTATAAATTATAATAGCATTTTCAAAAAGGTTCATTAATAAAATTTTGTTTTTTGATACGGTTATTGTTTTAACTATTTCCAAGAGAGTACCATGTACACGTTCAATAGGACCGTTACTATTGGGATGAGTAGGGGTAGTTAGATGATGTTCTACTTGATGCATTTTTAGCATTTCTTTAAATAGTGGGTGATCAAATTGGTTATCGGTAATTAGTAATTTCGGCATTTTATATTTGGAAAAAAGGTTTATATACGCTTCTACTATGTCAGGGATATTCATCGATACTAGAGGTTGATACATGACATAGTTTGAAAATGAATCTATTGCGGTTAAATATTTTTGTTTCGCCAGTGAGAATATGTCCATGAAAACTGTGTTGAAGGGTTCTTTAGCCGTAGGAGTTAAATTTAATTTATATTTTACAGGGTGTCGTTCGTATTTTGCCTGTTGGCAAATTGAACATTCGTCGACAAATTTTTGGTAATCTGAGCTACTGCTAGGCCAATAGTATCTTCGATTTATTTGCGCGGTTAATTCTTGCGCTCCTCGATGGTCAGGGAAATGGAAATGTCGCAATAAATGTTGTTGCGTCGTTGCGTCTGTCACATCTTCTAGGATTTTGTCTGTTTATACAAATTTAATTGAATTGTCGAAGGTGTTATTGATCAATGTTGCCATTGTTTCATAAAACTCCGGTCTTTTAATGAAAATGGCGTTACTTAAATTCGGGTTTGCGTATTCTCTGAGAATATTTAATATTTCATTTTCATAATTACCTTCTGTTATGTTAACCAGGTATTTATGTCTACCAAAAGGGTTAAGCGTATTGACTGTAGGTTTGCTATAAAATGTGAAAACAAATTGATTTTTAAACATGTTAAGTGGTTTATCCGTTATAGGCAGGGATGCACTGGTGTTTTCAGCTTGTGAATGCTGAGTAACTGAAGGTGGTGTTTTCACTTGGTCTACTCTTATGTCGGATAAAATTTTAATTTTAGGTGATTCAGTTCTCGTAACCTGAGTTTCCGTTTGAGGGATATTAAGAATTTCGTCAATGTCAGTGATTTCTAGTGGATCTCTTTGACAGATATCTCCGGGGTTATTAAACATGGATAACAGATCGTCTGCGGTTTCTAAAGGGTAGGCTTCCAAACGTGAAAGAAAATCTGCGTTCAGATTATTCTTACCTGTCTTGTAAAATATTTTATAATCGAATTCTTCGAGCTTGAGTCGCCAACGAATAAGTTTGGCATTAGGCTCCTTTAAGTTAAACAACCATTGTAAGGGTTTGTGGTCACTGATTATGTTAAACTGTCTCCCATAAATATAAGGTCTAAACATTTTTGTTGCCCATATGATAGCAAGACATTCCTTTTCTATAGTGGAATAATTTAATTCGTTCTTATTTAGTGTTCTGCTGACAAACATTATAGGGTTGTCTTTGCCAATGGGACCTTGTGACAGTATTGCTCCTATACCTACATTCGATGCGTCCGTGGTTACATTAAATGTTTTATTGAAATCTGGGTATACTAATACAGGTGGGTTAGAAATTATTCGTTTTACTGAATTAAACGCATTGATGAATTCTGGTGTGTGTATGACTTTACTATTCTTTTTTAGACAAATAGTTAGTGGTTTCGTGATTGTCGCATAGTTTTTAATGAATTTACGGTAGTAACCGGATAATCCAAGGAATGCTTTGATTTGTTTAGGTGTTGTAGGTAGTGGAATACCTTTGATTTTAGCTACTAATTTAGGATTGGGCTTTACGCAGTCAATCGTGATCAGATGCCCAAGGTATTCGATCTCAGTGAGGCAGAAATCTGATTTATCAGTTTGGATTTTAAATCGATGGTCTCGAAGTCGTTGTAATACTGTTTTTAAATTATTCAAATGATCCTCGAAGTTTTTCCCTAAGATGATTATGTCATCTAGGTACACAAGACATATTTTGTTCAATAGGCCCTTTAAGACGTTATTGATAGTTCTGACAAAGCACGCCGGAGCACTTCGCAACCCAAAGGGCATTCTGAGGAACTGGTAGTGCCCTTGCTGCGTGGAGAAGGCAGTCTTATGTCTGTCTTCGGATTTTATTTCTATTTGGTGATAACCACTTTTTAAATCCAATTTGGAAAAATATTGGGAAGCGCCCAATAAGTCTAAGATATTAGCTATATTAGGTATCGGATATTTGTTTTCGATAGTTTTTTCATTCAATTTTCGAAAATCGACTACCATGCGCCATGTCTTATTGCCAAATTTATCAGGCTTCTTGGGCACAAGAAATAAAGGGGCGTTATATGGACTCTCACTTTCCTCGATTATATTTTGCCTTTTGAGTTCCTCGACTTGTCGGTCGATTTCCTCTCGTTGTATTTGAGGGAAGCGATATGGTTTTGAAAATACCGGTATATCTGAATTTAGAGGAATGTGATGTTTACTAGTATTCGTGAAGGTGAGAATGTCTCCTTCCTTATAGAATACGTCGCTAAATTCATTAAATATGTTAATTAATGCGTTACGTATTTGTCAAGATGACTAAGGTCAATGTTAGGTTGATCGTAATTTTGCCTAATAAATAAATTACATAAATCTATTTCCGCATTATTAATGTGTTTCGCCTTGATGATTGGTTTATTTATTAGGATATTATCCTTGTGGGTCACTATGGGAACTTCACAATGGTAATTATTAGCCACAGTTATAGTTTCCGGAATGTGGACGCCTTGAATTGATTGCTTTGGAATTAATATAGGTCCTTTCTTAATTTTAATAGGAAATGTCGCCTTAGTTTTTACCTCAACGTTGTTTACTGCTAGACTATCATATTTAATTAATTCATAAGGCAGGTCATTTAAAAACAAAATGCCATTGCTAAAATTGATCAGAGCGTTCATAGTTTCTAAGCTATCAGCTCCCAGCAATGCGTCAAAATGTTGATGAAAATCTACCACAAAAAATTTCAAAAATTGATTTTCTGCAAATAGATCGACTCGTATGCTCTCCGTATGCTGTGTTTGAGTCGTTATGGTTTTTAATATAAAATCCTCATCTTGTAAGTAATCAGAAAAATATTTATGAGCTATATTAGAAGTAATTAGCGAATTAGTGGCTCCGGTGTCTATTAATATCCTCATTAGGGGGTCCGAAATAATTAGACAGGGTAGCGTACTTTCTCTGTCGTTTCGTCCGAGGCAATGAGACGAAAATTATCTATTGCGTGATACGGATCGACTTCTGTTTGGTCATATGTAGGACCGTCATTCTCATCTTTGTCTAAATGGTAATTACTTAGGTCTAGAGATAGATCATCGATATTGAGAGCGACTTCTTCTTCCAGAGGGTTATTTTCGTACAAATCCTCGCGATAGTCAAATTCAGGTTTAGCTTCAGAAATATCCATAGGTGGATTTAATTCGGACAAATTAATATTTGGTTGTCGCCAATTGCGAAAAGCAGTTCTCTGGTAATTAGTCTGTCCAGACTTATTAGCAGGATTATTGTTGTTATTCGTTCTAAAATTCTGCGATGGTCTAGAAGCATTATAATTATTGTTATAATTCTGATTTGGGTTCGTCTGTTGGGGTGCAGACGTTGTGGGTCGAGTACCCGGATTAAATCTAGGCAAATTTCTATAATTTGGGAAAAATTGTGCCGGACGATTGGCTATATTTGGTTGAAAAAATTGTGCCGGACGATTGGCTGTGTATTGCCTGTTATAGTTTGAAGTATTGGGTTTTGGAGTAAAAACTGGGGTCGAAACCGGTCTTGGATTTGTAAATTTAGGTTTCTCGGATGGATGTTTAGAGATATAGTTAAGTACAGTACTAGTAGTGGCAGGTAATGTTTGGTGGTCTTTTACGTCTAAAATAGTTTGTAACATAGGAGGGCAATTATTATAAACTACCTCAATTGCTGTTTGTTCGTTAATTTATTCATGTACGGCCTTTTGTGAAACACTTAGGTGATCGTCACTAATAATTTTAATATTTAACTGCGTTAGTATTGTCTTGAGTCGTTCTATAAAATCACTTAGATTTTCGTTTTGTCTTAATTTTAAATTTTTAAATTGATGAGCCAGAATTTTTCTATCTGTTAAATCTCCGAATTTATTACGTAATGCTTCCTTCAAGGAAGGCCAATCTGTTAGATCAGGTCGGCAAATGACAAAGTTTTCAGCTTCGCCAATAAGCTTACTACAAATTAAGCAATATACATAATTATTCAAAGTAAAATCTGTTGAATTACCATATTTCTGATGAAAATTGTCTACCTTTACTATAAATGATTCTAGGGCGATGGATCGAATTTTGGGATTAATTTCACCGTAAGTTTTCACTGTCGAAATCCATTGTTCAGTGGTTAGCGACTGCGAGGTGGTCTGCGTTTGAACAGGAGTGCTCATTGTGATATTACTGACACCTTTCGTAATACCTTGCGTATCGAAAAATTCAGAAATTGACAGGGAATTAAAAGAGTTACTTAGATCTTCTAGATCAACTATCTGTACTCTACTTTCGTCAAGAAAGTTAGGTGAATTCATAAATTACTTATAATACATAAATTTATTGAAAAATGCGTTCACTATATATAGATATTCTCATGAAAGTTCAAAAAATCAACATAACATACATAAAATCACACAAAAATTGTAAAAATTGACACAAAAATTGCAAAATTCCAGAAAATGTCAATAATAAAATATATTCGTAACGGAATACGTCAAAATTTCAAATATGTATATATAAAATATATGTAACAAATTGCTTTCTTACTTTACTGGTATTGAAGACCTCAGTGGACGTTCCTCGTCGGGTAGACTATCTCTGTTGTCCTGGGGTTGCTTCTCGGGTTGTACGGAAGACCTCAGTGGATGGCTCTCGACTGCTTGGACGTTACTGTTGTTCCTGTGGTTGCTTCGTAGTTGTTTGAAGACCTCAGCGGGCGTGTAGACGCTACTGTTGTTCTGGGGTTGCTTCTAGTTCTTTCTGGAGACCTCAGTGGGCGCTGTATACGCTACTGTTTTCCTGGGGTTGCTCCTAGTATGCTCATATGGTTTAAGAGCTTGATTCGTACGGACCTTCCACGCGGCACTAGACTCACGAGCGTTACTTTTCTCGCCTTTTGAGCTTTAAGGGTGCCAAAAGGGCGGGAAATTATCCGTCACCAACTGCGCCAGACAAAGACCTTATCCCGTGAAGTACCTTTTTAAAAAAGGCTTTCCTTTATTCCCGGGAGTAAAGGGGTTGGAACTATCCCTTCAATAATACACTATGTGCGTTAATTGACGATGTTTATTACACGATAGCTACACAACGAGTGTTACATCTCAAAAGAACTCATATATATAGTCTCTTACTTCCTACTACATTTGCATAATAGATAACAGAGGTTAAAATCATAAATTTATTAGGAATTGCTAGATAAGGTTATTTATAACTAATTATCAGCAATTCGTCATTGATGACTCTGTGTGCTTTTCTATACTATTAGAAATGTGTGAGAATAAACGTTTTGTGAGTATATCAGCACTGTCATTGGGGTTATCTGTGTCGTAAACTTCCTTCCATGTCTCACCTAGCAGGTACTGCCTCAGCTTGTTGAAGTTCGTCTTGTAAGTGTATCTTGATTTATTGCTTTCGTCCGGTCTGGTCTGAGAATTGACTTCAATAGATAGTAAAACTGGTAAAAAGGTTGGTTATCGGAGACTTTAAGATAATGGAATTGCTCATTATATTTCCCTCATTGGATTTAAAAAAGAAATGATCAATGCAGCTAGCAGATAATTTACCAATGCGAGTAGGTTTATTGACTCTGAGCATGTATCCATTTTCCGCTAAGATATTTAAGTAAATGTTGCTGGTTTCGTCTGCTTTAAGTATATATCCACAGAAAATTTCTGTTTTTCTCATAAGCTGTGAATATTCCGCCAAGATATCATTTAAATTATTCAGGAAGTCATTTGTATTGCATGATGGAGGCCTATAATATGCTATTAAACCCATTTGTGTATTATTTTTACAGAAAGTTATGCGTAATAATTTCGTTTGGCCCGAGATCCAAATTACACATTCAGGTCTTAAAGTTCTTTTTATGTATACTATGCATCCGTCACATTTATTTATTTTACTATTGTTGTGAAAAATTTCATAATTTTGAATATCGAAGTCATTTATATCCGAAATACAATGAGACTCAGATAGCACTATAATATCAAATTTTGTGTTAAGTGATTCTAAATAAACTAGCAACTCATTATAATTTTTTTTGTAAACTCCGAATATTAATATGGAGAATATTAATATTGGAAGCGTTGTTTACATTAGAACAATTTACCAAGCTATCTTGGTAGTTGCATGTATAAAGCTCATGATCGTCGAGTAGTGTATTCAAGTTATGATTCATTTAAATATATTTAAACTAAATAAAACAGTAAAAACCAAAAAGGAAAATAAAAGCAGCAAGTTAAGTCAAATGAGAAAAAACGTGCAATAGTCAGGGAACTTATTTAAAATATTATTTTAAATTACTTACGTTAATTATTCGAATGTACGCGACAAAAACTATATCGGTACTGCCGTAAGCACTACATCACAAGCACTAATTAAACTATATGTAAAAGCTATAGTCACAGCATAAGAAGTGTTTACTATGCTGTGCTATAGTAGTGATCCATCACCCTGTTCAGAAGCTTTCTCTGGCACTGACGTTTTCATTTAACACAGAACTTAACCGCGACACTTGAAGGCAACACATTTTTTCCATGTCGATAAATTTGCAATTTTGGCAATACTGTCACTGTTTTTGAAAAATATGGTTCCTTCCAGACTCCAGACGTTTTTGTATCCATATTTTTCGGTGACTTCTTTTATTATCTCTAGCCGAGCTCTAGTCAGATCTTTTTTAATCGTTATCTTAGTATTTTTTAGTAGCCTTTTGTTCTTGAACACCTTATTCCTTTCCTGCAAATCGTTAAACTTGACGAAAATTGGTCTTGCTTTTTCTGATTTTTTTCCTATTCTGTAACAGGAAATACTTCTACATGTATTTACCTGGAGATTGTTTTTAATTACATTCTCCACAATAGCTGTTGTGTTTTCATTTAAGGTTTCAGGAACTCCGAAAATGCGTAAGTTGTTACTTCTTCTTTGTTGCTCCATTATATCAATGTGAGACTGAAGTTGTTCGATGGTATATTGCTGGCATTTTACTATATTCTGTAAATCGGAAATTCTTTCACTGTAATTTCTAACCATTTCATCTATTTTGTTTTCCATTCGACACGATATTTTTTCTACTAATTTGTCTAATAATGTTTCAGAATTAAAAGCTTTCGTAATGGAATTAATTATAGAGAATTCCCCAGCATCTGTGGTTATTTTAGCTTGTTTGCTTCTTGTCGACATATTTATTTAGTAATTCGGTTAACGATGAACTCAGAGAAGGGCCTGGTGCGGTGCGCTGGCAAGGGACGTCTATTCTCGACAACGACACATGTGATACTATGAGTGAATAATTAGACTGACTAATTGGTTTTAGTGGAGGTGGATGATGAGTCAGTACTAGATGCTGGATTTGGGTGATAATTTATGGGATTGCTTTAGTTTTGGTTCAGTTAAAGAGAGCTTTGGTCCAATGAAGTGGGGAATTTAAGACTGGCTATTGGTTCTGGTGCAATGTTGGTTGCTGGATTTGGGTATTATTTAAAAGACTGATTAGAAAATTGTTAAATTAGTGCCTTCATAATTTGAGTTGTTTGTGTTGATTGTGTATTATACCTCAAAACATTGTTATCATACTGTTAAACAAATGGATATATCCGTAAATAAAGATATTATTATTATTATATCATACACAAGAGGTTTCATTTAAAACCAAGAAGTTAAATTCATTCTTCTTTCATGCATTTCAGTGCTTCACTGAAACAGGTTAACTATGTAGCTTTAAAAAAAATCTTATACAGTTTATAAGTATTTAGTACATTTTTTTTATTTCAGCTAATCGTGGAGACAGTTTCAAGAAAAAATTATAGTGACCGCAAAGATTATTGCAACTCCTGTGAAAAAGACAATGATTAAGTGACATGAACAAGAATTTTATGTGCAGCGAGCTTTATCTTGCAAGACAAATTCAAAAGATAGGCGACGAGCTTTAGGAGTCTTAAGAAAGCGGGGTAATTATGTAAAAAATGGGTTGGAAACGAAATTGAGACCAGTTAAGAGACTTCCATCAAATGAAAAATGTACATCTTCAGACAATTTTCTTCCATGTAAATATTGTTTAGGTTTCTATAAAAAAAAGTTTATTCAGACATACCAAAATATGTTCATCTAATCATGACCAGACATAAAAACGGCAAACCGATGGCCGAACCACCTTACATTCCGTGTATAAGCAGGATGAGTTATTGAAGTCTGTAATATTCCCTTAAATCCCTGCTGATGATATAGGTCTCATAGCTAAAAAGGATGAGTTAATATGTAAGTATGCATATTCTTACGCGAAAGGTCGACGTAGTAAAGAGAACTTTGATTTAGTAAGACAAAAAATGAGACGACTCGCGAAACTTTTGCAATATGCACAGAAAGAAAACTGTGAAACTAGGCAGTTAGTAGACATCCTTCCCCCGTGTCATTTTCAGTTAATTGTTGCTGGAGTCAGTAAGATGGCACAATATAATCCAGAAACAGAAATCTACGAGTCCCCAACATTGGCAATTAATTTTGGAACTCTATTAAAAAAAATGCTGCGATTTAGCATACATTGACCTTTTACAGATAAAGGACAAAATGAGCAAAGAAAAGACATAAAGCTGTTAAAAACACTTATAGAATCTCAATGGGCAGATGTATTTTCAGCATAGGCGGGAACTAATTTGAATCAAAACAAATGGAATAAGGAGGAACTGTTACCACTTACAAGTGATTTAAAGAAACTTAATTTGTTTTTGCAAAAAGTTTCAGGGGAAAACTTCGACAATTTAAAAGCTAAGAGAAACGATGTATTTGCTTTCACCACTTTAAAAGAGGTGTTATACACCCAGATTATTCTTCTTAATACAAGACGGCCAGCAGAAGTTGCGCAGTTAAAAGCTCAAACGTTTAAATCTGTTAATTTGCAAAATGAATACAATAACGAATTTGAAAATTGCTTAACTGAAACTGAAAAAGTATTGCTAAATATGTATAGTATGTTTATTATTAGGGGCAAACGTGGAAGGGGTGTTCCAATCCTACTATTACCAGAAATGAAAAAGCCTTTTGATTACCTGATAGGAATACGAAATAATTTTGTATCTGATAATCACTTTGTAATCCATACTAATGGCCAAGGCGTTATTGATGGAACCAAAACTCTCCATAAATTGGTCAATCAATGCAAAGTTGAGAGACCTACAAGTATAACAGCTACAAAAGGCTTCGAAAACATTCAGCCACTATTATCCAACTTCTCCAATTTTCAAATAATGATAAATAATGATATGGAACAATTGAACAAATTTATGGGTCACACACTACAAACTCATTGCAGTGTAGATAGAATGTCGGACAAAATATATCATACAGCGAAAGTTTTCAAGGTCTTTTTGCAAATGATGGAGGGAGGCGCTGAAAAATACAGAGGCAAAACAATGGATGAAAGTAATATTGACCTGAATCATATTTATGATAAGAAAATTTAATGAAAGAAAAAGAGTTTTACCAAAGGAAACAAGATGATATTAACACTGATTGTGGAAACAATGAGAACAATAAGCAGACACAAAAAGCAGTAAACACTCAACACTCTCAGCAAGCTTCATTCGAGACACGACGACCATGGTCAATTGTTCAATAGAAAATAATAGCAGAATACTTTTCCCAAAACATCAAAGAACATAAATATGCTAGGCAACACAACATTAATGAATTTGTAAACCTTTATCCCGATTTATTTAAGGACAGAAAGTGGACGTCAATAAAGACAGTAGTTTACAACATTTATACTGGCAAATTAAAATATTAGCTATATTTTTAAGATTACCGCTTAACATCAACAAGTATTTTCTGTTTTCTTAGTTAGTGATTCCTTTCTAGTCTTCACAATAATTGCTTGTTCGGTTAATTAAATAATCATATAATTACTGTTAATATTGAAATGACTGATTAACTTAAAAAAACTAATGCAGAGATCATATTTTCATTTATTGTTTTTATATGAAGTTGATATAATTTGTTTTCTGTGAATAAAATATTTCAAATAACTTAAGTTTTTCTTTTTTCATTCGGACTAAAGGTTACACTAATATTAATTTCCATTTACCAGAGTGAGAGCTAAGATTAGCAGTAAGTATAGATGATGCGTTCTGGGACCACCACCCGGCCACTGCGCCGACGTGACGTCATAGTGACGTCACTGGACGGAGAGCCAATAAGGGGCAAACTTGGGGTGACGCAATCCAAGATGGCCGACCGGAAGTGAAAAACGCGGGGAATTTAAATTTTTAAATGACAGGTGGCACCACCTGTGAATGTAAGAGAACCCGCCATTTTGATTTTTGGTAATGTGACGTATGCAAAGATGGTGGTTTGCGCATGCGCAAACCAACTTTTTTAGTTTTTAAGTTAGTGCCTACGTGTTTGTTGTCATGTTACTCGCCTCGACGAGTGGAAGTTAAATATGGCAGTTTGCGCATGCGCAAACCAACTGTTTTACTTTTAAAGTTAACCCCCACGTGTTTGGTGTCATGATAAACGCCTCGATGAGGAAAATTGAAATATGACGTTTGCGCATGCGCAAACCCAACTTGTTAATAGTAGACGTAGAGGTATAGTGTTTGGTGTCATGTTACTCGTCTCGACAAGTGAAATTTAAATATGGCAGTTTGCGCATGCGCAAACCAACTTTTTTAGTTTTTAAGTTAGTGCCTACGTGTTTGATGTCATGTTAATCGTCTCGACGAGTGGAATTCAAACATGGCAGTTTGCGCATGTGCAATGTAACTTTGTTATTAAGCGGTGTAGAGGTATAGTGTTGGGTGTACTGTTACTCGTCGTGACGAGTGAAATTCAAATATGACATTTGCGCATGCGCAAACGCAACTTTGTTAATAGTAGACCTAGAGGTATAGTGTTTAATATCATGGTAATCGCCTCGATGAGTGGAATTCAAATATGACATTTGCGCATGCGTAAACGCAACGCAGGTTTCTAATTTAATTGTTTTAACTGCTTATAAAGTGATTCAAACCTAATTGTCTTTTTTATAGATACGTATTGTTTTTACATTTTGAAAAAAAGATTAATTAATTATTTGCTAAGAAGATACCAGGAATTGATTAGTCGAACCTATTTTCCGTAAGAAGATTAGATTACGGCTAGGATGTGTTTTCATATATGTACAGGATAATTTAAAATGATGGCCTATTAGCAATATTGAATGCAGCCCTTTTGGATAAGGGTATATTTAGTGAAAATATATTCAAAATAGCAGCATTTCCGGTGATGCCAGAAGTAGGTCGCAGCTTTGTTAATTTAAATAGAATAACCCAATTTTTTTAGAGTTGTATGGAAAATTGTAAGGTCAATTTGTACATGGCCCCCTATACCTAGACTTAATATTTTCGGAGATATATTTTTTTTAAGAAAATTTTATAATAAAGTTGGATTAAATAAAAATTAATATTTCTATAACGAGCAATGGTACGAGGCTGATTTTTTCGTGTGAGCAAGAGAAGATATTGCAACTACTGCTCATATGGCAAAATCATAGGAATTTCTGGAAAAAAAAGAAAATTAACGCCATCTGCCTACCACATAAAACAGCAAAAAATAATTGTTTTCAAATCGCAGTACACCTATTTTAATACACAAGTCGGTAGAGGAAATAAATGCGCATCAAACATGTATCATGTTCCTATACCTACCCAAAATTTAAGGTTTCTTAGATATTTGCGAATTTGTGATTTTTTCATGATGTAGTATTCAAGTAGCCTTTGACTCGGCTTTTACACTAACAGCACTGTTGACAAAACAAAATATGAAATAGATGTAACACATGTGATAGTTTACAATTTATTACTATCTTCATATTTTTGGACTCTGTTTATTAAATGGCGAATAATTACACAAACTCAGATATTCTCAACTTATTTACCATTTATGGGCACTGCGATAAAATAATTAACAGAACGTGCAGAATACACTCAGGAAGAGATAAAAATATTAACAAAACTGTTCAAACTGCTGACCATTAACTTCTAAAAATTTAATGATTCTTTTGTTCACTCCGTGTATTGTAAGTTTCCGAACTTCATTAGGATTTAAACCCACAAATGCTCTTGGGACTCTGGTTACCAATTTATCTCTATCGTTAACCGAGGTTCCTTAAACCTTATCCTCAATATGGCCATATAGATAAAAATATAACGGAGTTAGGTCTAGATAGCTGGCAGGACAACTCCATGGGCTCAAACGCCTTATTCACCTGTGGTCAAACAGTTAAATAATTCATAGCTCACTCTTTCAGTACAATGGACTGGAGCTCCATATAATTGGTACCAACATGAAAATGATTGGCGAAGAGGTAAGTCGTCTAAAAATTTGTTACGATGCTTTCAGGATTTCCAAATATCTTGGTCCATTTAAAGTGCCTTCATAAATATGATAATGCACTTTGTTGTTGTCCATTGACATACAAAACACGTTAAAACTGAATGCATTTTTTAAATTTCTGGGTCTCACAACCTGGTGATTTTGATTACTCCAGAAATGCAAATTTATACGATTGGTGATGCCTTCCTTAGCAAATTTTGCCTCGTCTGTCAAAATAATAATTTTCAAGAACCGTAAATCTTCTTGTGTTTGTATTAATCACAAAGTTAATGTTTCTTCAAAATTAATTGTATTGAACCACGAAAACTACCCAAATCTGCTTCAGCCAAACGAATAGAAAAATAATTGGGATATGCATGAAAATATGCCAAAACATTAAATACGTTATCTTCATTCGATGAAATGTGCCTAGGTAACGTTCTTTGCAAATGTACTCTGCTATACCTGTTGAACTTTTTTGCAATCCTCTACATTTGCGGTAATACGTTTCTTAAATGTTTTGCGTGTTCTGTTGGTTATTTTATCGCATTGGTAAATAAATTAGCCATTTAATCAACAATGAGAGACCGACAATATGAAGTAATAAATTGTAAACGACGTGTAACATCCGTCACATTTATTCCATATTTTTTTGTCAACAATGCTGTCAGTATAGAAGCTGACTCAAAGGCTACTTGACTACTAAGCTTTTCAATAATCATGAAGAAAATCAGAATATCGCAAATATATAAGAAACCTTACATTTTGGGTATAGGAATATGATACATCGTTAGATGCGCATTTATTTCATCTATCGACTCGTGTATTGACATCGGTGTAATGAAATTTGAAAG
This sequence comes from Tillus elongatus, assembly GCA_964006375.1. Lineage (NCBI taxonomy): Eukaryota > Metazoa > Arthropoda > Insecta > Coleoptera > Cleridae > Tillus > Tillus elongatus. The sequence goes on from OZ023270.1 coordinate 32,747,985, forward strand.
AAATGATTTTTGGCTGTTTTTATCTGATCGACAGATGGCGTTAAATTTTGGCCTTTTTTTTTAATTTTCATGGTTAGCTACGTGGGCGGTATCTGTGTCACGTCATGTTCACACGAAAAATCAGCCTCCTATCGTTGATCGCTATATAAATATTAAGGTTTATGTAATCAAACTTTACTATAAAATTTTTGTAAAAAAATTATATCTCAAAAAATCTTAAGTTTAAGTATACGTACTGTAATGAAGTCCGAACTTATTAGGGTTATTTGAATAGCGAACAATTCATTTAGGTTTAAATAGCGAATATTCACAAAGCAATAAATTCGACTTATTTTAGAAACACTTCAAATATGAAAATTTGACACGAGCGGAACTTGAATCGTGTATGTGAAAGGAATAGCGCCAGTCTGTCACGCGCAATAGGTACGTCGCGCAGCGCATGACAAAGATCATCGCCGAGAGACCGTACGTCGCGGGAAATGCCTTCAGCTCGCGTCCAGAATAAGAGGTCTGGTGGTTGCGTTAGAATTGCTATTATATTGTGGGAAACAGTTAGATATTTAACTGGGAAGTTTAACTGTGCTATTTAGTAGTGAAAACAGCGTGTTATCTTTGTATAGGAGCGAACGAGGGTCCGTTACGACCGTGTTCTATTATCGTAGTTTGCAAGGTTAGCTATACTACGGCAATTTAGGAAGTAGATTTGCAAACTGAAATAAATAACTGGGTATTTTATTGATGCGGTTCTTAACAGCCTGTTAGGATTGAAAGTGTATACAGGGTGTTCTGTATGTAGGAATGACAAAACTGTTCACATTTAGGGAAGCTGAAATCATGTAAATGATGATACCGTAATATAGTGAATCTAGGACGTTTGGCGAAGTGTAACGCACTGTACTTAGTGGCTCACGTTAGATTTGAGAGACGGATGTCGTTGTATAAATCATGGAGCTACTCTGAATGGTATGTGATCGCTAGACGGGGTGGTTGGTTAGCTAGAGTACCCAGCCTATATAAGTGACAAGCTGGTCACGTTAATTACCCATATAAGGGGAACGGGAGCACGGAGAGTGCTGATTAAAGGGGTAATAGTTAACATTCACCGGCAACCGGTGCTGTACTGGGTGGCTCACATTTATCCTGAGGGACGGATGTCCTTGGGGGAAGTATGGAGCTGCTCGGAATGGCAAGTAACCGCTGGACGGGGCTGTGAATTATACGGGGTGTTCGACATACATATGGGACAAGTTACCCGGTTTCATTAGTTAGCAAGTTATGGTCCTATGAGAGTGGAAGCCGCTTGCTCACCCACGTAGCAGAGTAGGACTGCAGGGAATCGCAGGAATAAAGCCCAGGGGAAGATAGAACCTCAGACTGAGGCGGTAAAATTTATATCGGGGCAATTTCCCATTTGATGCATGCGTATGTCGCTTTTCGCTTGCCGTTGCTTTTATATGCTTTGCTAATTGCTGTGCTAATGTTAATATCACGCTTCATTTATTGTAAAGGCCTTGCCGCCCCGATAGCATAGCACAAATATTACTCTAGTCGAATATTATTGTATTTTTAAATATGAACGTATTTGTATCGTTTGCAATGTGAAAGAATGTCATCAGAGATAGTGTTATCTGACCTGAGATATAGTTCTTTAATCGCATGAAACTGTAGCGAATGTTTAACTTTCGTAATTTATGGATTTTTATTACCGTACTTCCCGTTTGTAGATGTTTTAAATATTATTAGAAGATTTTATAAAGTTAGTTGCGTTTCACTGCACTGCCTTTAGATAGTTGCACTAGTGTATGTGTGTTTAAGCTAGAATCCTGTGACGGATTGTAACTAGCTTAGGTATATCTTAATTGATATTTGCCTGTTTATAATATTTCTGCTTCCAACTTTGTAAGCTAGGAAAACAGCCGTTATTCGGGAGTAAGTAATTAAAGCCTACTTAACTCCCGAGAACTCTGCGGGATATAATAACTTTTGACCCCTGGCTATAGTTTTTCTTCTCCATTCGGCTACCCTAGGACAAGGCTGTTATGAAACAGTAATATGTGGTGTTCTACGAGGCCATTAGCAGAAGTCCTCACGGGGACCTGACCCCGTCCTATTTAATATGGAATAAAGGTGGCGCCCGGGGATATGTAATTTGGAATATTTAGGTCACGCCCGAAGGACGGATTGGCAACCTATCCGTCGGGCCTCTGCTTAGCCGGGGCATCACAGTACCTTGTACAACTTGACCTTAAAGTTTCCATAGAACTCCAAAAAAAAATGAAAATAGGGTCATCTTATTTCAAATAACAAAGTTGTGACCTATTTCCGGTATAACTGGGAATGCCGCTATTTTGAAAATATTTTCACTAAATAGATCCTAATTCATAAGGGATATATTTAAAACGTCATGTTTATATTCTGCTGCATTCTTGAGATACTTTTAATAGGCCACCACTTTAGATAACATATATATATATATATATATAAATATATATATATATATATATATATATATATATATATATATATATATATATATATATATATATAGAGAGAGAGAGAGAGAGAGAGAGATAGCGGTTTCGTTTCTGAGTACAATAATGCATTGTATGCCTAATTTAAAAAAATGCGCACGTGTGTGTGTCCAAAAACAATTAACCCAATCATGGAAAATTTACCAGTATCTCGCGAATACACCCTGCATTGCCATTTGAAACTGTAGGAGTTGATTTTGCAGATCCATTAATAATAAAGGATCGTAAGGGGCGTGGTTGCAAGACCTCAAAGGTTTATATTTGTATATATGTATGTTTTGTTACCAAAGCTGTGCACCTTGAACTGGAAAGCTTATCGACTGATTCATTTATCCTGTCACTTAGACATTTTGCAGCTCGAAGAGGCAAACCGCTGCATATTTATTGCCATTACAAATTTTGTTGGGGCAAATTCAGAGTTGATTGAATTAACAACATTTTTAAATTGTAAACGATCTGATATTATAACGTCGGAAATGCCGCTATTTTAAAAATATTTTCCCTTAATAGATCCTAATTCATAAGGGATATATTTAAAACGTCATGTTGATATTCTGCTGCATTCTTGATATACATTTAATAGGCCACCACTTTAGATAACATATATATATATATATATATATATATATATATATATATATATATATATATATATATATATATATATATATATATATATATATATATATATATATATATATATATATAGAGAGAGAGAGAGAGAGAGAGAGAGAGCTATTTCTTTTCTGAGTACAATAATGCATTGTATGCTTAATTTTAAAAAAAAATAGCGCACGTGTGTGTGTACTTACGTACGTGTGGGTGTTTGTGTGCGCGCATATGTGTGTGCATAGCTTCTCATGAGACATGACTTAATTAGATCGATATTTTAATGTAATAGCTGTAATACGTACGCTTAGCTACATATAAAATATCATTTTTACATTTATTTTTTTGAATCATTGTTTAATTTATCAGGAAATGATATTATTTTTAGACTCCTTTATTTTCAGACTCCTTTGTCTTCAGTATTAAGTACAGAATCTGATTCTAATGATCCAGACTTCTTACCCAGTTCAAGCGTAGAGGTAAAAACTGATATAAATAATGTAAACTATTGTTTGATGAAATTGATTTACAGAATCACTACCTCTCCACAAGGGAGACTTTAGTGTCACCTGTTGCCTCTGTTGATTATAATACTGTATGCGAGATCCCAAGGTCAGTAGAACCCATCAAATCAAATGCACCGAATACAGGCACAATTTGCGAAGAGAATAAAAATCTAGATTCAATAATTATTTATGGAAAAAGACATCGGCAAAAGGACTTTTGTTATTTTTGTGAAACATTGGTGCAGAACTTTGGGCGCCATGTTATTAGAAATCATTCCATAGAGTCAGAGGTACAAAAATTTGTGTCTCTGCTACCTAGAGCTATAAAAAGGAAGCAAATGCTTAATATCCTACGCAAAAATGTAACTTTCTGATTTCATCTAATTTACAAAAAGCTGCAAAGAAATCCGCCCTAAAACCAGGTTTACTGCCGTGTAAAGATTGTTTGGGATTTTATTCTGCAAAACAGCTTTGGCGACTTTGAAAACAATGTTCAAAAAACGCTTCTACAAACAGAATACAGAGTGACGCTCACTTCCTTGTTCAGCACCTAAAAAATTACTTTGAGCTAAAGGAAAAGTTTTTTTTTTGAGAATAAGGCCTGACGTGATTTAAATTATTGCAAAAAAAGATACACTTATATGCGCATTTGGTTCTAAATATTTAAAAACTCATAGGGAATCGCATTCTATTAATGTTGTGTCAAGAAAAATGTGGGAAATAGCTAGGCTTCTAGTAGAAATTAGAAAAATCGATTCAACAGAAAAAACTTTCATTGAATATCTAAACATATCTAACATATCCTTTTCGAATATATGTGGCCTAAATTCTAACCTGAACTCCGTCCACCATTTCCCCCAGGCTAACAGGCCCCCAACTCCTCTTCCTCATGGAAACCCAAATCAGTGCCAAAACAGCCACTAATCACCTTAATTTCCCGGGGTATGAGCTCCTTACTGCCTTTAGATTGCATGGAGGCGTGTGCGCATACGTCCGTAGCAATCTACCCTGCACCAGACTTCCCAATTTAGAAGCTGGAAGAAAAGACATACTATGGATAAAACTCTCTCTCTCAGGGCTGCAACTAAATTCATCTGTTGCATTTACCGGTCACCTTCTGACAACAACTTTGTCCAGCTCTTTGACTACCTTTCTGAAAAAACCGACTATCTGATTTCTGAATATCCTTCCTCCGAGGTCACTATTCTTGGCGACTTCAATGTCCATAATAAGGAATGGCTAGGATCTTCAAAAACCGATCCACAAGGGAGAGCAGCGGAGGCCTTTGCAGTCAGCAATTCTTTGGCCAATATGGTACAGCAACCTACTTACTTTCCTCGTATCCCAACACACAGCTCAAATCCCTTGGATCTCCTTCTTACTACAAATCCTGAATGCTATAAGATATCAGTCACCGCCCCCCTTGGTCGCTCAGACCACGGCATGGTCACTGCTTCCTGTGCAATGCAACCCGAGGTCACACAGTCATCACACCCACGTATCGTTTGGCACTACAACTCCGCAAACTGGGACGAAATGCGGGATTACTTTTCCTCATTTCCATAGGCGTCTGTCTGCTTCTCTCATCCTGACCCCTCTGATATCTCACAAAACGTCACCGAAATTATCCAAGCTGGCATGGAATTATTTATTCCACGTACACAGAAAACCTCTTCAGCCACTCAAAAGCCCTGGTTCTCTAAATCCTGTGACAAGGCCCGACTTGAAAAGGTCAAAGCTCACAAAACGCTTCTACACAATCCCAGTCAAGAAAATCGTCAAGCATTCAACGACGCAAGAAACCGCTATGTCCGCATTCTTTCTGAGGCAAAAAACTCGTTTAATAACCACATCAAAAACAAAGTCCTCTCAAGCTCCAACGGCGGCAAACCCTTCTGGACTCTTGCTAAGTCTATTGGGAATAATTTCTGCAAGAGCACGTTCCCACCTCTTGTCTCAGGTGATGAAATTGTTTCTACCGCCCTGGGCAAGGCTGAACTTTTTGCTTCGTTGTTCGCCGGAAATTCTACTCTCAACCCACCTCCAAATGTTCAACCACCAACAGTCCCCAATGTCGCGCATAAAATGACTGATATCATTTTCCAAACTAAAAAGGTACGAAAGATGCTCTCTTCTCTTAATACCAGGAAAGCCTCTGGCCTTGACGAGATCCCAGCAATTGTTCTCAAAAAATGCGCACCAGAACTTGCTCCTGTCCTGACTCGTCTGTTTCAGATATCTTACAATAAAGGCATATTCCCTAGTAACTGGAAAACTGCTCGAGTACAACCCATCCCCAAGAAAGGATCCAAAGCGCTTCCTAGCAACTACAGGCCTATTTCTCTCCTTTCAGTCATCTCTAAAGTGATGGAAAAGTATATAAACACCGAACTACTAAAATTCCTTGAAAAACACAGTCTAATCCACGACAGGCAGTATGGATTCCGTCAGCGCAGATCGACTGCCGACCTCCTTTCCTTTGTCACCCATTCTTGGAACAAGTCTATGGAACAACACGGTGAATCCCAGATTGTTGCTCTAGACATATCCAAAGCATTCGACCAGGTCTGGCACGCAGCGCTGCTTAATAAACTTCCGGCCTATGGCCTACCACCAAAACTTTGTACCTGGACAGCAAATTTCCTCTCCAACAGGAGCATATCTGTTGTTGTGGATGGCCATTCCTCTAAACTGTATCCAATTAATGCAGGAGTTCCTCAAGGTTCAGCTTTAGCCCCTACTTTGTTTCTTCTCCACATCAATGACCTCCTCTCTAGCACATCCAACCCAGTTCACAGTTACGCGGACGACAGCACCCTCCACTCAAACATACAATATTCTAAGCCTGTCTCTTTAGCCCAATTAGATGAGGATCGCAGACTCATGGAGGGTTCTGTCTCCGTAGACCTCCAAAAAATATTAGACTGGGGAAGTAGAAATCTTGTACAATTCAACCCCACCAAAACTAAGTCTTGCTTTCTTTCTCACAAGAGATACAGCAGCCCTAGACCCATCACAATGAACAACCAAGTTATTCAAGCTAATGAGTCCTTTTCTCTTGTTGGCATTACTGTGGATCGAAATCTTAATTGGCACCAACATGTTACATCAATTGCAGAAGCGGCTGCTAAGAAATTGGGTTTCCTCTTCCGGGCTCGCAAATTCTTTTCACCAACTAATCTCTATACCTTATACACTTCACAAATAAGACCAAACCTCGAATACTGCTCCCACATCTGGGGTGCAGCTGCCGCTTCTACACTCGCTATCCTGGACTCCATTCAAAAGAGAGCTATACGTCTCATCGGTGACCCTACCCTCACCCAAAGGCTTCCATCCCTTGCCCACCGACGTGCCGTTGGTGACCTCTCTCTCTTTTATAAATATCTGCACGGGCACTGCTCAGAGGAGCTTTCCTCCATAATTCCCCCACCTGCTGCCCCCAGCAGATCTACCAGGGGAACAGAGCGAATGCACCCTTTTAAGTTCCAGGTCACCAGACATAGAACATCTTGTTATGCCCGCTCTTTTGTCCCGAGGACTTCCAAGTTGTGGAATTCCTTGCCGGCACATGTTTTTCCTTCTCCTCCGAACCTCCAAACCTTCAAGTCCAGAATTAACAAGCTGCCTCTTTCCTCCTTGTCAACACCCACGGTACGATAGTATTTAGGCTGTAAGCCCTCGTGGTGTGTTGTTGACATAAAAAAAAAACAAATTATTACGATACGATTTTACAAGCAACTAAAAATGTGGCGCAATATGACAGACTCAAAATTGTTTAAGTCTCATACTTATGCGATGAATATGGGAACGACAATTAAGCAATGACGTATCAATTCTGTTTGCATTAAAAAGAAAACATTTTCTTTAGAATGTGACAGCAGCGGAAGCGAAAGCAGATTTAAAAACTCTTATACAATTGATAAGCCCTAATTGGAAATTTGATGTTTCCAATCAAGCTCGAAACGATCTATATATGAACAGGTGGAACAAAGTTACCTTAATTCCATTAGCAAGCGATATCAAACTATTAAGAATGTTACGGTATAATTTGCTCTTAGGTGGTTATCATGTGAAATTTATCTGATGGTAGTAACAATCTTAAAGGAGTTAAAGCCGCCGCTACTCAGTGGTGAGGGAGTGGGTCCAGGTTCTTTAATTTTTAAAGGCGCCAGGCAATTTCAATACCCCTGACTCCTGAAAGAACTTAAGTATGCTCATGAAAATTACCAAACATGAGTAGAAGTCGTCCAAATTTGACACAATAAATTGCAAAGTAGTAATACACTCAGCATTAGTAAAGTATAAATTTAATTAATTATTAGATAATTAGAGAAGGCATAAAGTGAAGTGATAGTATAATAAATTCTCACAATATGTTGCTAGCTTAGGTTTACAAATAAATATCATGAAATTATGAATGCGCGCAGTCACATTACAATGCTCAAATTGTTTTAAGAGGTAGCAATTATTAATTTTAAACTCAATAGGTTTAATCCAACACCTGAAAAATTCTTAAAGTTACACTCAATGATTATTAAAAAGTTATTTTCGTTAAAAAGACATACTGCTGGTTGTAGAGAATGTAGTAGAGAAGTGTAGAGACTGACTTCTTGACCGACAAAATATCAGCAAATTAAGGAAAGTTATACTTATTGGGTTTCCTGTGAAGAAGGCAGACAGCTAACGGAAGCCAAACATTAACTAAGCCTCGGGTCTTAGTCACAATGATCAAAAATGTGTCCTAGGTTAGGGCTGGTGGGTATCTTCCTATTTGCCGTGTTCTAATTCTTATATGCTGTGACCTATTTCCATTTGATTATCAATACCTATTTTCGTTGTATTTTCTGGTTCTGTTTGTCAATTCCCATTTCTAATTTACAGTTTCCAATTTCTAACTTCAAACTTCCAACTTCCAACTTGCCTATAAATTCCAATAAAATAGATATAGGATAGTCAAAAGAAAGAATGAGAATGAATAATAAACCTTACCTAAAGAAGTTAATTCGGCAGCTTACTTGGTTTTCTACTGTGATTATCCTGAATATTTTCAGACTATATTACTGCCACCAACCAATATTGAGACTATATCAACTAATCAAACTCAAATCAAAGGACAGTAATATATTTTAAACCGCGTGAATACTAAATCCAAATAAAATTGTGATAGAGTAAAACTCTTAAACGACCCAGCGTGGTTTCCAGAAGAAAAGCCAAAATGTAAAAGAAGGCCAACGTGGCTTTTTAATTTCTTAACTATCAAGACAACAAAAAAAAAACTTCTTCCAGATTATTTTCTTGTTTTTTTTTTCTTCAAAACCGAATTTTATGCGCGGTTGTTTTCATGCTCGGAATCCTACGCCATACCAACTGACAATCATAGTGCACTAGAAATAAGGGCCGGTAAATAAATGCAGTTTTAACATGTAGTGCATCCAGTATAACAAGAAATTAACTGCTAATATCATGTATAAGAACAAAACAATTACCCATACTAAACCATTTTTTTTTAGAAATTAAAAGAACAAGGTACTACATTTCTAGGCGGAGGGGAGACTCAATCTCGGGCTGGCAGCACTGACAAGTCGAGATTTGATATGACAGCTGGTCATTTGACCTACATTTTGAAACGAAATTAATGTATTCTGTCATTTGAACGTAAACAAATCGCAACACTTCAGCTTCAGTAAAATTGCAAACATTCCAATTAAATACTAAACTAAGCATAATGCTGCACTTCTCATAGTTCTCATCATAACAAAGTAGGTTTTTAAATGTTGTTTCCTTATCTTAACCTTACACTTCTTAATAATGTACTACAGAATTGAATTAACTAAAACAAAACATATCAGAAGTATATCAGGAAAATTGACGACAATTTGCCAAAAAGGATAATGAATTCAACTTTAAATAAAATAAACAACTACAGGGTGATATCTGAAACAAGACTCGACAACATCATCTTGAATTTTACTTACTTGAAGAGGTTATACCCACAGACTGTACTGATAAAACTAAAAGTGTTACAAAAATACTTATGATTAACAGGAATGTATCCTTTCTAAATAGGCTTTATATAAAATAAATTCATCGTCACAAGAAATTACCTTATTAGTAAAGGCAATGAGACAGCATCAACCTTAAAGAAAAACTCCTGCGATGAGAATTCATATAAAAAATTGCTAGAAACTATATATTGTTGAGCAATACTTTTAAATAGAAGAAGGCCAGGAGAGTTACAACGCCTTTTGTTACACACTTATGAACAATCATCTATCGAAGACAGGAATGGAAACTATGAGGAGCTTGCTGAAGTAGTGACACCTACGGAAAAAATTTTACTGAAAAAATTCAGAAGAATAGTCATCAGGGAAAAGAGGGGACGTGGAGTCCCTGTTTTGTTCATTGACGATCTACAAGAATACATAGAATTACTGTTAAAATTAAGACATAATCTTGTGAAAAAACAAATATCTATCTTTTTGGAAACCCGAATTTGTCGAAACCCATATGTGGATACAAAGTTTTAAAAAATTACGCTTTAGAAAGCGGGATCAAAAACTCTAAAGCTATAACTTCCACTAAATTGAGGAAGCATCTGGCAACGCTATCACAAATTTTCAATATGACTGAAAATGATCTCGCACAGTTAGCAGGTTTCATGGGACACACGTTAGGAATCCATAGACACTCCTATGGGCTGCCCGACGATGTTTTTCAAACAGCAAAAATTTCAAAAATCCTGCTCTTAATGAAAAAAGGATCTCTCAAGACATACAAAGGTAAAACATTAGACGAAATCAAAGTTAATTTAGAAGAAGATTTGCTAAACGAAAATGAGGAAAGTCGCGATGAAGAGAAGCACGCAAATAATAATAAAGAAAACGACATAATTGAAAGTAATGATAATTATGAAAGTTCCAATCAAGGAATATAAAAACTCTGGACGCAGCAAGTGCGTTATGGTAGTGAATTTTCATAAAAATGTTTTTATTGCAAATATGTGTGTTTTCTTTTTAAGAAAGCAGACATCAATTTTGGTTACCAGTATAATGTTTCATAAAAATAACTTTATTGTGTGAAAATGTACAAATATTTCCAAAAGTAAACTTTAAGTGTTCCCGGAAAACCTCGTTTCTTGGTCAACCTTATAGCTTAATAGCAAATTGGACAATTCAAATATGAAGCATTTGATCAAAATTCGCTACCATAACGCACTTGCTGTATCCAGAATTTCTTTTCTTACAAACATGCATTCTATTTCGATGAAAAATGCAAAAATGCAATAACATAAGGCATATTTGATTTAAAAAAAAAAGAAAATTTGTATCACCAACGACTTATGGGCCATCCTGTGATTGTAGAAATATTTTTTAAGATGTAGCTCAAGACACCCTATAATTAATATATACAGATTTTTTTCATATATTGTATAATAACGGATATATTGAACTTTATTGATTTTTTTACGAAAATTCGACAAAAATTATATACCATCAAACGATAAACTCTATAGCTAAGACTACGTCAAGCATCAGAGAAAGGGTCTATTTGAAATGAATTTTCTGGAAACATTTTAGTAAAATGAAGGACAATGACGGTTGAAACTAAGACTTCGGGGTTTGTAAAACATCCTTCTTGAGACATTTGATTTCCATAGCCCGTATTAGATTCAAGTTATTTGCCTAAATGTTGCCGATTTTGACGTTTTAAATCGCAACTTTGACGTTTTGAGGAAAACCCCAATTTATTTTTCTTTAAATGCCTATAACTTTTTTGTCTTTTGACATACATAGCTAAATTTTGGTGGGTAACTTACCTATAAGGATATAAACCCTTACTTTGTTAATTCCGGAGATATAAATTTTTTTCGAAAGAACACAAAATTTTCCGGGAAAACCGGGGCAGATTTTCCTGGCTAACGAACTTATCCAAGCCATTTTCAAAAGGAATTTATTCACCAAATTTAGTCAAAATCGGCCCATTATGTTTTGAGTTATCGGTGTGATACATATACATATACATATATATATACAGTGTGGAACAGCCAAATGGAATAAATTCGATAACGGATAAATGAGGGCGTGTTGGGAAAAACGCTTGGACACGTCGATTTGTATTTTTAACTGCGCATCTTTTTCAAGAAAAAAAAATTATATAGGGTGCGTCATGTGACAGTGGCCAATACCAACTTTCTTATTTTAAATACAAGCCCCTGTATATTATTAATTTTTTGGATTCTTCAGAAAATTCTAGACATAATTCATGTACAATGTTCTATACCTATCTTCAACTGTTTCGGAAATATTAAGTATTTTCAGATTTATTACAAAAATTAACATTAAAAATAGAAAATTATTTTATTTCACAAATTCGCTACATTGCATTCAATAATTATTTCCCATTCAGCTCTTGATAATGAGAAAGTAAACAAAAACCATTCCTGCGTTTCTTTTTACTGATATGAAATGAAACAAAAACAAAAACAGTTTTCTTTCTGTTCGTATAAAACTCGTAGCCTTAGCAACTTGTTGTCTGCCTGCATGACAGTAGTGATTAGTGTCAGTGCTATTGTCGTTTGAATTTCGTTAACTGTACGTAATAATATCAGAAAAATGGTTCATTTAACAGAAATGCACAAAATAACCATTCTACAAATGATTGGTTATGGAGATAACACACGGACACAGATGGAAGTGTCTCGCTTATTTCACGAAAAATTTCCAAATTTGCCGCCTGTATCCCAAGGAACAATTAGCAAAATAGAAAAGCAGTTTCGCGAGCTTGGTCATGTGAGACAGATAAAAAAAGTAGCTGCCAATGCAGTAAGTGATGATACGAAATTGGATATTACGCTTGAGTTTCAAGAAAACCCACATACTTCTGGTCGACAAGCAGCCCAACTATTCAACGTTAGCCACACAGCAATTTTTCGAACATTAAAGGAAAGTAAAATGCATCCCTATAAAATGATACCAACTCAGGAGCTCATGGAGGACGATTTCGATAGGAGAACGTATTTTTGTGAACAAATGATGGCAATGTTAGATAACAATGTGATCCAATTAGAAGATGTTTTGTTTTCTGATGAGAGCACATTTACACTTCACGGTCATGTTAATCGTCAAAATTGCCGCTATTGGTCTAATGAGAATCCTCATTGGATGAGAGAGGAACATACGCAATATCCTGAAAAAGTTAATGTTTGGGCAGGAATTGTTGGAAATCATATCGTAGGTCCCTTTTTCATTGATGGCAACTTGAATGGGGATAAATATTTAGAACTGCTCCAAAATAATGTCGTGCCAACTTTGACAAACTTATATCCAGATCCAGCAAACCCACAAGTTCCTGCCAATAAAATATGGTTTCAGCAAGATGGAGCACCGCCCCATTACCAAATCAATGTCCGGCAGTACCTGAACCAAATTTTTCCAAATCGGTGGATAGGGAGGCGCGGATCGATAGAATGGCCAGCACGATCTCCTGATCTGTCGCTATTAGACTACTTTTTGTGGGGATATGTCAAAAGTATTGTATACAAAACTAAGCCCCTCAACTTAGATGACTTAAAAAGACGAATCACGCTTGCGATTAGATCAGTCACGCCTGAGATGTTGAGTAATGTTAGAAGACATTTCTATACCAGATTAGCATGTTGCCAAGATGTTCGTGGCGAGCATTTTGAACATTTACTACATTGACATTAATTTTTTTTTGTTTTTTTAAATTATTAAGAAATAATCAGTATTTCTTATTAGAATTTGTGAAATATAATAATTTTCTATTTTTAATGTTAATTTTTGTAATAAATCTGAAAATACTTAATATTTCCGAAACAGTTGAAGATAGGTATAGGACATTGTACATGAATTATGTCTAGAATTTTCTGAAGAATCCAAAAAATTAATAATATACAGGGGCTTGTATTTAAAATAAGAAAGTTGGTATTGGCCACTGTCACATGACGCACCCTATATAATTTTTTTTTCTTGAAAAAGATGCGCAGTTAAAAATACAAATCGACGTGTCCAAGCGTTTTTCCCAACACGTCCTCATTTATCCGTTATCGAATTTATTCCATTTGGCTGTTCCACACTGTATATATATATATATATATATATATATATATATATATATATATATATATATATATATATATATATATATATATATATATATATATAACATATAAAAATTGAAACTGACCACGGATATGTGTTCTAGGGGGCCTAATTAGCGCTCATTTAAAGACATTTTTTTAAAATTCAAAAGTCGGGATCTCCTCATTAGTGAATTTTTTTAAAAGAAAATTCACTAAAAATACAAAAACCAACAAGGAAGCCAGTAGAAGGAAAGAAATTTTTGAGAGAGCAGATGACCTAGCACAAAATAACGGACATGCCTCACAGTTTTCGGAAAACTTCTCTGAAAATGTGAGTAACAAGCACAAGAAAAAGAAAAGAGTGCTAGTAAGATGGAACGAAGAGCAAAAAAAATTGGTATGTTCTTTTTTCTTACAAGATATTAAGTCAAAAAAAGCTCCACAGAAACGGGAGTGTGAAGATTTGTTGAGAAAGTATCCCGAGGTATTCCAAAATAAATATTGCCTTAAAGTTTAAGTTTTTGTCCAAAATAAGTATACTGGAAAATGTTAAGTGAGTAATACACTTTCTTCTTGTAAATCTCGTATATTAGTGATTTATGTACCGGGAGTTATGATTTTTTTTACAATTTGGCCACCTACATAGCCGAGGCCGTAAATAAAAGTGTTTTCAATATGGTAAGACCTATTTCTATTTCGTAAGTCGCCCTTAAATATTTCAAATAAAATATTAAAATATTTTGTATTGTGGCAGTTTTGAATTTTGCCTCATAATCTAACGCAATTATATTAAATTTTTGTACAGCTGAAATCAATTGTTCTTATGTTACTTCAAAATTTAAAAAAAAGGTTTGAGTTTGACCTGCGTGTTTCATTAAAACTATATATGTATCCAAAGGGTTGAGCTATACACGTTTATTATTAGGAACGGACTTATATCACTTTATGTAAATGATCGGATTGGTTTCTTTTGTGGAACCTAATGTATATTATTTGTTTTAGGCGTCTTTTGTGTAGATGTTATTTTCATCTTTTAGTGAATTTTCGTAGAAAAAATTCAGTAATGGGGAGATCCCGACTTTTGAATTTTGAAAAAAAATTAGCAAATGAGCAACCCATATCCGGGGTCAGTTTCAATTTTTATATGTTTATATATATATATATATATATATATATATATATATATATATATATATATATATATATATATATATATATATATATATATATATCACACATATGTATCACACCGATAACTCAAAAAAAAAACGAGCCGATTTTGATAAAATTTCACATGTACCTTTCTTTTGTAAATGGCTTGGAAAAGTTCGTTAGTCAGGAAAATTGGACGTGGTTTTCCGGGAAAATTTTGTGTTTTCATTCGAAAAAAATTCTTATCTCAAAAAGTAATAAGTCGATTTTAATAAAATTTGGCATGTACCTTCCTTTTGTAAATGGCTTTGACAAGTTTGTTAGTCAGGAAAATAGGATGAGGTTTTCCGGGAAATTTTTGAGTTTTCATTTGAAAAAAATGTTTATCTCAAAGAATAATGGGCCGATTTTGATAAAATTTGGCACGTACCTTCCCTTTGTAAATGGCTTTGATAGGTTCGTTAATCAGAACAATCGGACGAGGTTCTCCGGGAAAATTTTAAGTTTTAATTTGAAAAAAAATTGTTTTTTAAAGAAATAAAAAATCTATAACCAAATTTGGTAGGTAGGTTTACGATATAAAAAGTAAACTATACACCAAAATTTAGATTTCTATGTTACAAGAAAAAAAGTTATAATAAAATATTTTGTGCCAGATCATTTCTATGAAAATTCACTACCATAACGCACTTACTGCGTCCAGGCTTTTTATGTATTACGTTTATTAAATTATTTAGTTTTAGCCTACCTGCTAAATCTCCAACATCTTTGTAATTACTACCCTTAATTAATTAAATAATAATCATCAAGCTAAGTGGAAAATAGGTTAGTTTGTATTATATGTACGATAATTTGTACCTGCAAATAAAACTAAATCAAAATGATCTTAGAATGACATATCGAATGACTTACGACTATTAAGGTTCTTCATTTTTCAAGAGAAATTTAAGTTTAATTTTTTAATTTAATGTGTTATCCTTTCTTTATTTTCCGTTAGTCATTTGTTAAGGAAAACAGTAAATTTAATTCTATTTACACACGAAATTTTAATAAACAATTAGATTTTCACTTTGACAAAAGTTTCTTACAGCAGATTATAAACTCATATTTTTTCCAACATGTTTCCGTAATAATATGTAATAATTTTGGTTATGTTTTATATGGTTTTGTTCTAGATAAAAATATTGTAAAATTTTAATATTTGGTACAATTTTTTCATTTCCTCATATTTCTTTATTTATCTTACATCACTTTTTGTAGAACAGAACAGTTCAATCTAATTTAAATATAAACAGACAATTCTATAACTCTTAGTTTCTAGGTTACTCTGCTAAAAGATAATTTTACTGTAATACTACAATCTAATTTATTGGCAAATTGGTGTTGTTAATGAGTTTTGTATTTTGTTTGTTTTCGTAATTTATTCTGACTAGAAACATTGTAAAGCTACTACAATTTCTTTGTTCATTTTTTATCTCTTTTTGTGAGATGAGAAACAACATTTTATTTTACTTAAACGCCTTTAGTAAGCCATTACTTTTCTGTTTAGTTTATTAAGCTTTTTAGCAGATTGATGTATACTGTGTATATGTTAATAATATCTGACTTATTTTCTGTTTTTATATTTTTGTCTTAAATAAAAACTTTGTGAAATGTGTGCGATCATTTTAATTCTCCCTTCCCAAAGACTTCTACCTAATACATACGCAATATTCTGGTAATACTATATTAGAAAATTAAGTGGTAGTTGATACACGATCTTCAAATCTTGAAAGTATTTAACATACTTTATAATTAAAATACAAATGCAGTTTGTACAGTTACATTCAGTAGTTATAAAATAAGATTATCAAATTTAAATCACTGGCATAATAGCAAATTTTCATCTTCATTTGGCGTTATAAAAATTTTAATTTCACTAAAGTATTGGCGCAAATTATTTCCAGGATAGAAATTATCAGCATGTGTTCAAAATAGCTTGAGATAAATAAAGTATTGGCGCAAGTTATTTTCAGGACAGAAATTCTCAGCATACGTTCAAAACAGCTTGAGTTTAAAGCTGCATATAATTGTGTGAGATGTATCATAATATAGAACATTTAATAGAGTAGAAATATAAATGTGGCAGCGTTGGCGGACGTCACGTACAGCGTATACTGTAAATGAATATATAGTCAGGACAAAAATACTGGAAAAAAAAGTGCCGCTAAGTATAGTAGCGTGAAATGGCGGTCAAATTAAAGGACTTTGAAATGATATCGGCATGGAAAATTACCTTGAAAAAAGCTAAAATTTTCGGTGACACTTTAAAAGATCTTACTTAATTATGGTATATTCACGAAATAAAATTTATATATATGTAAAGAAATACTTTCTTTAATTGAATCTGCCGCGCTACAGTAGTTGGTAGTAGAAATGGTAAGACTGATGAAGACAGTGAGATAGAGAAGGAGACAGAGAAACAGAGAGAAAATGAAAACACGCGTGTACTGTTTTAAATAATTAAACTAGAAGATTATTTAAAATAAAGTATAATTAGAGGTGTGACGGAGAAAGAAACTTTAATTGTCGTTTCTCTTGTTACAGGTAAGGTGTAAATATTGTATATTATTGTAAAATAGTGATTAAAATTAAAGACTCTTGTTACAGAGCAACATAATTGTTTATTTCTTTGAAAACCCTCAATAATAAAATAATTGTCTTATAAAACGACAATTTTAGTCAACTAGATATGGATAAGTTGCAATTTGAATTTACAATAGTCGCTTCTCCGAAAGACGAGAAGTCAAATACAATTGCCATAACCTCAATAAAAACAGAAGATGGATTGAGGTATGTTTTACAAGGAGAAAATAAATACATGGGAAACTATACAGAATTGATGAAAACAGAAAATTTCTTGAAAGCAAAGAATAGTTTGAAGAAGAGACATCAATCAAGAAAAGTGTGGATTTCTATGACAGAAGAGTTGAAGAAAATATATATAGATGAAGATGATAATATTCAATTTGCAGGTGAATATTTACAAGAAGCAGATGAAAAAGACACAAAAAAGGATGACCTGAGTAAGATATTAGAAAAATTAATAGAAGCATCAGAAAAAAAAGGAGAGAAAAATCTAAAACATATAGCAGATAAGTATATGATTAAAAAATTTACCAGTAAGCACTCAAATGCAAAACAATGGATATATACATTTGAGAAAGAGTGTACAAGATTCAATATTACAGAAGATGATATGAAGATAGAGATATTAAGATTATTCTTAGATAAATCTTGTTCAGACTGGCACTGTGCAACCTTAACAAAGTTGACAGTTACAGCTAGGTGGACTGAATGGAAACAAAGGTTCTTAGATACTTTTGCTGATAAAGGATGGAATACAGTTACATATGCTTTATCATTTAGATATAAGGAAGGATCCCTCATTGACTATGCAATGAAAAAGGAAATACTTCTGCTAGATATGAATAGAGATATGGACACAATAACACTAACAACATTAATAGCAGTTGGACTGCCAGACTTTATTATGAACAAACTAGATAGAGAAGATTGTAAAGATTTAACAAGACTGTTTAATGAAATAAGAACAAGCGTTGTAAGTAACAACTCAGTGCTAGAGGTAGAATTGAACACAGAGAAAAAAACTAGAAATCACACCATTAGTCAAAATCAAAATATTACTAGAAGATAAATTGGAGATAGAAGGGACCTATGACTCAGGGTCTCAGATCTCACTAATAAATTCTAAGTTAATTAGAGTCATAGAAGATAAAGATGTAAATAAAACACATTTAAAAACGGCTAATGGTGTGAAAATAACAAATGGTTTAACAACTATTAAAATAAAAGTTTTTGATATTGAAAAATTAACAGATGTGCATATTATTGAAAGAGATGATTTTGAAAACTTTATTATAGGATTAGATATGATAAAAAAATTCAAACTAGTCCAAGATGAAAATTTGGAGATACAACAAGTAGGAGATATAAAGATAAAAACGGTTAATACAAGTTATGAACCAAAACAGATAGAAATGTATTCAGTGAATTTTAATGAACATGTGAAAGAGAACGAATTTGAAATAAAAATTAATCACTTGGATGCAAATAAAAAAACACAAATAAAAAATCTAATAGAAGAATATAAGAGTGTGTTTGCAAAAGATAAGTATGACATAGGCACTGTAAAAGATTATGAAGCTCGGATAGATCTATTAGTTGATAAATATTGCAGCAAGAGACCATACAGATGCACAATAGAAGACAGAAAAGAAATTGAAGAACAAATTGCAAATCTTTTAAAGAGAAACCTCATTGAGGAATCGTACAGTCCATTTGCAGCACCAGTAACGCTAGCATTTAAAAAAGATGAAAACAAGAAATCTAGACTCTGCATTGACTTTAGAGATTTAAATAAAATAATATCACCACAATATGATTTTAAAATAATATATTTACCAGGAAAGAATAATCTAGAAGCGGACTGCCTGAGCAGAAACCCAGTGTTAGATTCAAAAGAGGACAAAGAAGAACTGTTAGAGATTTTAGAATAGTTAATTTAATAAAAATAGATGATATAAAGAGAGATCAAGAGAAAAACCAGACAATAAAAAACGGGAATCCAGAAATAATAAAAAAAGATGGAATTTTTTACAAAAAAATAAGGAAAAAAGAGAAAATAATTTTATCAGAGGAATTTAGTAAGAAAATAATAAAAGATGTCTACGAGGAATGGTATCATATAAGTATCAGACAAATGCAGAGAAAAATTAGCACGGTATACACAGCGAAAAACCTAACAAGAAATATCAAAGAAGCATGTCAAAATTGTGAGGTATGTAAAAAAAAATCGAGAGGTCAAAGAAAATACGGGTTAATGTCGTATTTAGGACCAGCAACGAAACCGTTCGAAATAACGTCAATAGACACCATTGGCGGCCTCGGTGGATCTAGATCTACAAAAAAATATTTGCATTTGCTAGTGGACCACTTTACAAGATATGCTTTCATTTCATCATCAAAAACGCAAAGTGCCAACGATTTTATAAAATTAGTGAAAGATGTGACGGAAACAGATGAAATTGGAGTGATCCTCACAGATCAATATCCAGGAATCAACTCAAAGGAATTTAAAGAATTCCTAGAAAAAAATAATATAAAACTGATATTTACTGCAGTAAATACACCATCTTCCAACGGCTTGAACGAGAGACTTAAATCAGACAATAGTAAACAAAACTAGATGTAGAATAAATGAACGGAAAGAGAAAAAAGCTTGGACAACAGTATAATTGTCTTATATATATATATATATATATATAATATGTGTAGCAAGGAGTTAAACACGTATTGATTTTCGCTCCTTAAAGAGTGTAAAGTTTGGGTAAAACAAGTGAAATAATTTCATGTTTCATACTAGCAATGTTAGTTAAAGTGTTAAAGTGGTGTGTATAACAAAGGCATAAAACACAATAGGGCTGCACAAGTGAGTTTTGAACTATTATTTCTGTGGTTCGGAAATATAGACGTATCAGTATAAAATGGTGCTCACCAAATTCCAAGAAACAGAAATAAGCACCATTGCTAAATCGGAGGATGTCCCCAAGATTCAAAGACTTTGGAGATAATTACAGAAAAAATTGCGGAGTTGGTAGTGTCTAAATTAAATACGAGGCTGGACGAAATGTTTGTCAAAATATAAACAGGTTGAAAAGCAAGTAGATCTCTTCAAGCAGGAAAATGAAGAACTAAGAGATAAAATAGATGATTTGGAACAACAAATCAAATGTTCCAATACAGTAAGGATTTATGGCATGGCTGAGGTGCCTGATGAGTAGATCAGAGGTGGGGTAGTTTCACTTATTAGGAATAACTTCGGCTTTGACTTGACGGAGAAGGACCTTCTAAGATGCTACAGAGTTGGGAAGAACAAAGTCGATAGGAAGCCGAGATAAGTTTAACAATATCTTGAGCAACAAAAAGTGTTTAAATAACACCAATATCTACTGCTATGAAGAACTAACAAAGCGCAAACTTGATCCATTGTATACAGCTAGGGAAAAAATTGGACGCAATGAAGTTTGGGTATAATAATAATAATAATAATAATAATAATAATAATGTTTATTGTTCAAGATAACAATTTCTGATAAAATACAAGGTGTCTTAACATATAAAGCTTAAATAAGATAAAATGAACATATGAATAATTAATTAATTAATGTATTAAGTTAATGAGTGTACTGTAAATCCGTAGGATTTGTGTGTACACCTTCTTCATTTCTGTTTTACTTTTTAGATGTAAATTAACATAATATAATATTGACATACTAACCAAATATATTAATATTCCTAAAGTTCTTAAATTAGCCTAAATAAACCTTAATATCTACAACACTAAAACTTTAAAAGTATATGTACTGCATGACGTGACTGACCGCGGTTACAATTCAAGAACGATATTGATTGTTTACAATTTATTAATTTTCTTTTTAACAAGTGTTTTATGCATTTTATACCAATTTTTTAGGGTTTTATTGAAAATTTTAGTTTTATTATGTAAGATTATTAATGGAATCTCATTGTATATCAAAGGACCAAAGTATGAGATATGTTGCTGTGTGAGGTTTAGTGCCTTAAAGGGCACTGATAGTTTGTCGTTGCTTATTGACCTAGTAGTTATTTTATGAGACAGCGGCGTCCGATAAATGGGAAACTTTTTCATAAACTTGGCAACCGATAATATGTACAGGTCTGTTAAGTTAGCCAAATCACTATCCTGGAATACTTGTGTACTTGGGTATAATATAGGTTTGTTTAACATTGTTTTTATTATCCATTTTTGTGTAACTCTAAGGCATTTTAAGTGAGTTTCGTATGCGTTTCCCCATGCCGTAATAGCATAGTTTAAGATAGATTCGACAATGCAACTATAAACGCACTTTAACCACTTCCAGGATAGAATTTCACGTAACTGTTTAAATTTATATACAGTTTTTCGAATTTTGTTGTTTATATATTCTATATGTACATTCCATTTTAGGTGCTGGTCAATGAAAACGCCCAAATATCTAACACTGCTATCTTGTCTTATGTTGTTGCATGTGCAATAATTTCCCGGGACACAATCATAATCATGCACGACAATACTGTTTATATTTGGTGTATGTGATGCCAATGGGGTGAATGCTAAAAATTTTGTTTTGTTCAAGTTTATTGACAACATGTTTTTGTCAAGCCATGTCTTGACTTTCCTGACACCCTCGGAGGCGACATTTGCTACACTGTGCCAGTTGGAATCGTTGAAAAGCAAAACAGTATCGTCTGCAAAGCATACAATCTTGCCACATATATTAACATCGAGTAATTCATTTATGTACAGCAAAAACAAAATAGGTCCGAGGACCGTGCCTTGAGGCACACCGCATGTTACGTCCTTGTAGTTACTGAACGAATCATTTATTTTAACTCTCTGTCTTCGTTTGTATATATATGATTTAAATAGCTCTAAAGTAGTGCCTCTGATGCCAATGTTTTCGAGTTTTTGGATGAGAATATCATGTGCAATGGTATCAAAAGCCTTGGCAAGATCGAGAAAAACTCCAATGCATTTGTTACCTTTATCTATACTGTTACTAATATATTGTGTGACCTCGGCTATTGCTTTTTCCGTGCTAGATCCCTGTCGAAAGCCATGCTGATTCGTGTTGAGTACATTGTTATTTTCCACGTAGGAAAGAAGTCTAGATTTGATGCACTGCTCGATGAGTTTACCTATCACACTTGTTAAAGAGATAGGGCGATAGTTTGACGGTAGCGTTGGGTCTCCGGATTTAAAAAGTGGTATGACTGTAGAGGATTTATAGATGTCTGGAAATATCCCGGTTGTTATGACTAGATTAATTATGTACATAAGAGGAGGGATCAAGTATAAATAAAACATCTTGATTATTTGGTTAGAAATCGGGTCATGAGTAGCAGATGAAGAATTTTTTAGTTTGTTAATGTATGATAGTAGTTCTGATTCTGTAACTGGTTTAAGAAAAAGTGAAGTTGAATTACTTGGTTTGGATGTAATATTCAATTTTATAGGTGCATTTATCTTATTATGATTTGCGATCCTGTTAGCAAGTTCTTTCCCAATATTACTGAAATAAGTATTGAAACCATTGGCAATTTCTGTGTTATTTTCTATAAGCTGGTTTTCAACATTGAGTGATTTCACTTTAGAATTTACTTGCTTGTTTATATTATTGTTTGTTATCACATTAATTGCTTTCCAAGTATTTTTTGGGTTATTATCCGCCGTTCGTATTAAGTTTTTATTGTATTCACGTTTAGTTTTGACAATGACTTTATTCAGTGCATTCCTGTATCTTTTGTATTGTTCTAGGGCTCCTGTATCCTGTGGGTTTAAAGTGGCGTGAACTCGTAATCTATTTCGAGTAACCATGGAATTTATTACACCAGATGTGATCCATGGTTTCCTACCCAGTGGCTTCTTATTAGGAAGTTTTACTTTATTATGCATTTCGGTACTATTCGAGATATGGGACAGCAAACGGTTTGTGAACATTTCAGCGCTGTAACTGGGATTATCCGTGTCATAAACATCTTCCCACGTTTCACTTAGAAGGTGTTGCTGTAACTTGTTAAAATTTATTTTATGACGGTAGCTCTTTTGTATACTTTCCTTCGGTGCGCTAGAGCGGTCAGCTTCAATAGACAATACAATAGGCAGATGGTCCGTTATGGGAGATGTCAAGATAGTCGAATTGCATTTTATATTAGCATCTTGGCATTTGAAAAAGAAATGATCTATACACGACCCCGTTAAATTGCCCAGTCTAGTATGCTTGTTGATTCTAGGTCTGTATCCATTCTCAGCTAAGATATTTAGATACGTGTTGCTATTGTCGTCCGGTCTGGAAATGTCGATATTAATATCACCACAAAATATCTCAATACGTTGGTCCCGATGTGACCTGCTCAAGAATAAATCATCCAGATCAGTCAAAAAGTCATGAGTCTTAAATGATGGCGGCCTGTAGTAAGCAATTAAGCCCATATTTACATTGTTTTTACTGAATATCAGTCGTAGAAATTTGGTTTGTCCTGAGCACAGAACTACACCTTGAGGCTTTAGTGTACTTTTTACATATACTATTGAGCCGTCACATTTATTTAATCTGCTTTCATTATAAAAAATATCGTAATCTGGAATATGAAAATCATTCAAATCGGTGATACAATGAGACTCTGATAATACTATTATTTCAAAGTTAGTTTTCAGAGATTCTATATAGACTAGAAACTCCTCATAGTTTTTGCGTATACTACGGATATTTAAATGAATAATATTTACATTAGAAGAGGCATTTAGGTTTTGAAGGCTGTCTAGATTATTTTCGTAATTACAGTTATAACCGTCATGATCATCTAGAAAGGAGTTGAGATAGTGAGTCATTTACTATTAAGGTAAGTGTATTCTATGGCACCAAGAACGGAATATATCAGTTAGTAAATATTCTATATAATGCAGTACTTACGTAAGTTTCGCATGAGAATTGGGTACACTGCTATATTAATAGGAAGTTATAAGGAGTATATTTTTAGATGATAAAATTTTGAGAATTTTGAATCATATAGTACACTAAAGAATAAGCAGAAAATTTGCTCTAACTTGCACTATTTAGTTACGATGGGAAGTAAGATTAGCCACTATTCACTGCACTAAATAACCCGTGTTGATAATCATCACATTTCTTGACCTATGTAGTTAACACGGTGGACGATAGCTTATTCCAGGAGCAGAGATCGTAAAGTTTGTGAATTCTTGATTTATGTTTAATAAATATTGTTCCATCTATACTCCAGACGTTTTTATAGCCGAAACGATCAGTAACTTCTTTCATAATCTGTAATCTTTCTTTTGTCAGATCTTCTTTTATAGTTACCTTTGAACCTTTAAGTAATTTCTTTTGTTTAAAGACTGCGCTTTTCTCTTTGTGACTTGAGAATTGCACATAAATTGGTCGGCATGAATCTTCTTGATATTTGCCTATTCTGTAACAGGCTTCAACGTTTACTATTTTTGTACCGAGTTGATGTTCTAACATAGTTTTAACGCAGTTTTCTGTGTTTTCAATGGGGGAGTCCGCCATACCAAATATGCGGATATTATTATTCCTTTTAGCTTGCTCCATTTCATCAATTTGCGACTTTAATTCAGCAATTTTAGAGTTGTGGTGATTTAGAAGGTCCTTCATTGATTGAATTTGTTCTAGATACTTTTCGAAAAGTTTGTTGATTTTTTCATTCAACTTAATCTCGAAACTGGCTGTTAGTTTGTCGCAAAACATCTCGATCATTCTATCAGAGTTAAGAGCTTTATCTATACAGCTAAGTATTAATGATTCATTGAAGTTATCATTACCCCTCGGGGTTGTGGGCTGCTGTTTGGAATTGTTTCTAGTTGATCTGTCACTTCCACCACCAGCCATTGTGCACTAATTTGCGTTTAACAACACTAGAGATCGAAATCTTATACCTGCTGGCCGTTCTACACAGACAAACTACACAGAGTAAGCAGAGACCCTAATAAACGCGTCTACTCCGGGCGAGACCACATTTCGGAATGATGAGGGGTTATTTACATTAAGAAGAATAATGTAAGGATTTCACTGCGAACTTAGGCTGACCTTGAAAATCTATTAACATGAGGCGAAAATCAGGTGTATGTCAGAAACTTTTTGCGTGCGTATAATTTTAGTTTAGATTGATTGTAAATTTCTTTGATCCGGGAGACTTTTATTTATTATTTTTTGTATATACATATACAGTTTTATTTGCTTATTTTTGGCCTGATCAATTAAGAAATTGTTGTATTGTTTAATACTAAGAGGGGCCACTAATTTATTTTTGACCTGGAACTACAAGGAATTTTGGATATTGTTTCGGTTAGTAGTAGCAGTGGTGGGGAGGCCAACGCCAAGCAAGTAGGCCACAATGGGCGCTTTTTGCCAACCCCAGCAACCATGCTCTGCCCTTTCTCGGTTCCGTCACCAAACCGCTTCGACCTCGAATTGAAGGCCGTGACGGTCTTCAATTGGACGGTACTTACCTGATTCCTCTGCAGAGTCCTCGATCCGAACAATTCTGCTCGAAGACTCCCAAAAGCCTCGCATTCACACAGGTAGTGGTAGGACGTTTCTTCATCCTCGTCGCATTCCTGGCAAATGGAATCCCTCTCTACCTCTATCGATGTGAGGTGTCTTCTAAGGGCGCAGTGGCCTGTCAGCACCACAAGGATGCGGCGAAACGTAGGTCGACTCCTACCGAGTAGCCAGACAGCTTTATCTCTGTCCGGCCCCTCCACGAAGTCCCTCGCCGGCCTACAGCCACCAACCGACCCCCAGTGCCTTTCCATTGCTTCCTTTGTCCACCTGTCTAAGGCGACAGAGACCGTCTTCTTATGCCTATTGCTGGCTCCGGGCCACAGAACGGCCGCCGGGAACCAAGCCTAGCAAGATTATTTGCCACCTCATTCCCAGCTACGCCACAATGTCCCGGAACCCACACCAGTTGCACCTCCTTTGTCCTGGCTAGTCCTTTGTGGCCGCGCAGGATGCCCGGAGGACCGCCCGGCTATCCGAGAAAATGTACACACATTTCTCGGGGCTTCTCACATCCTGTCTATTGGCCACAGACAGGATAGCGTACACCTCTGTTTCGAATGCCGTGGTATATGCGCCAAGAGCATAACTCTCGCGCACCCCCAGGCCTTCGATATATATTTCCGCCCCGGAGGATTGTTGATCCTCCAGCCGCCATCCGTCGGTAAAACAGACCAGGCTTGCGGGCTGGAATGCAACCTCACTTTCCCTCCACTGATCCCTGCTGGGGATCCTGAGGGTATATGGCCTAGTCAACCTAATATCGTCCTCGGGATCCCGTACCTTGATGGCGGAAATCCGAATTTCCTTTTCCACCTCCTTGGAAACTCTTGCATGCCCTATTACTGCTCCCTCTCCGAACCAGTTTCCACAGTCTCGCATTTTAAGATGCGACGCCATAGCCTCCCTTCTGATACAGATGGAAAGCGTTGACAGCATCAACAAGACTTCTAGCGCGGCTGAGGGTGTCGTCCTTATAGCGCCTCTGATACCCAGGATTGCCAGCCTTACGAGTTTGGCCAGCTTCCTGCTGGTAGTTTGGTTCACACCAGACTCACCCTCCAAAAAGTATTCTCGGCCTGAGGATCGCAGTGTAAATGCAGTGAAGGATCCGAGGATTAAGTCCCCAGGTGCTCCCTATCACTTGACGCAGCTGCCAGAGGGTCGCCACTCCCTTCCTCACCCCCATGTTACGGGCGCCCTGAACCACTCAACATTCTTCTTCTTGGTGAATAGGATCATCTCCGTCTTCGCCGGGTTTACGGAGAGTCCCAGCTCACCACACCACCTTTCAATTATGCTACAGGCAGATTGCATGCACTCACAGACGACGCCGAGGAATTTGCCGGTGACTAAGACCAGCCCATCATTAGCGTACGGCTGGGCGTAGAAGCCATTCTCGGAGAGCCGCTCTAAGACGCCGTCCATGACCAGACACCATAGATGAGGCGAGAGGTAGTTACCCTGAGGACAGCCGCCCGTCACCCCAACGTCCAGCTCCCGGCCCCTCAAGGTCAGCGAAACTCTCCTGTCCTTCAGCATGCTCGCCACCCAGCTTATTAGGGACCTCCGCGTTTCCCTATCCTTTAGGGCGACACAGACCGTATCGTCCTTGCCTTATCAAAGGCCCCCTTCACATCGAAGAACACAGCTAATGTACTCTCCCCGTAGTGTAGGGCCCTTTATACCTTCCGCGTCATAGCGTGGAGCGCCGTTTCCGTCGATTTCCCCCGCTTGTACGCCTGCTGACCTTTATGGAAGGGGTGATCCTTGAGGATCCCTCCCAACATAAACCTATCTACTAACTTTTCCAATGCCTTAAGCAGGAAGGATGTTAGGCTGATTAGCCTGTACGCCTCGGCCAGCGCGTAGTCCTCCCTTTCTGGTTTGGGAATGACGACCCCCCTAACCCGGCGCCAGGCCTTTGGGACGTAACCCCACGCCAGGCTGGCCCGTAAAACCTCCCTTATGTTGGGAAGCAGTATATCCAGGCCCCTCTGGAGCAGGGCCGGAAAAATCCCATCATAGCCTGCGGACTTGAATGGAGCGCCGCCCAGGTTATAGATCCATCTGTGACCACCCCCTCCGCCAGCTGCCAGTCCGCATTTGGGACCGTCCACCGGCCCAGGTCGGCGGCCTCCGTGACGGATCCGCCGCCCGCAAGGTGAACTTCGGCGAAAGAAGTTACATGATGAAGCTACTTTTTAACGTTCCATCCGAAACTGCACCTCATCGAGGAGCTGATAGGCCTTTCCGCCCTTACATGGTGAGAGGGACACCTCTGACCCAAAATTGAATGTCAAATATGCGGTGTTGCCTTACATCGGTGGACTAACCACACAGACTGATAAAACTTTTCAAAGATTTTACAGACATCAAAGTGGCTAAATACAATGTTTTGACCAACAAAAACTTTTTGACTAACAACAACGACAAAATTCTAGTGTATAAACAACGTGATGTAGTCTACAAGTTGGACTGTAAAAATTATTCTCTTTCTTATATAGTTCAGACCTCACAGCCTGTTGGTAGGAGGATTATCCAGCATAGGAGTGACTCCAGACTTAGACCCGATAGATGTGCATTGGCGCATCATGTGTCAACCTTGGGTCATAACATGGATTTTGAAAATGTCAAAATATTGGATAGAGAAACCAATCTAAAAAACGTTCCCTTCTTGAAATGTGTCATATTCTTGAAAATGAGGGGGTGGGTACTTTATCCTAAAGGAAGGACATAGTACAGTAAATTCACATTATTTACAAAATCATGCCGTGACTCTGTCATACACTACAAGCATCTTACCGACAAACTCCTATTACAGCAATAACACCGCAAAAACAAAATTATATTAAAGTATTTCCTAATACACCAACATAGCAGCATACAATGGTTAATACTACAGCAAAACGGTAGCATCATTTAATGGCATTATCCCTAACTTTCCTGTACAGCCATTTCCCATGAACCGGAATTTTCTAGTACAATATTTTTTTTGTACAGACCGGATCTATTACAAATAAAAATTCACTACTGGAATATATATATATATATATATATATATATATATATATATATATATATATATATATATATATATATATATATATATATATATATATCGCTCCTTTGATAGAAAAGTGACACAAGTCAAAAATTGCAATTTTTTAGTTAATTGGAATAATAAAACTAGAAAGATCTATATTTATATGTGGAAAAGCGACACATCTAATAGTTTCATCAAATACCGTGAGGGGACAGAAGTGTCGTTTGTCGATTTACAAATACTAAAACAACGTTCTACTGAAAAGTGACATTAGTGAGTTGAGTCCCGCGAAGAAGTGTGGTGTGCTCTTAAACATTTACGGAAAAACGTCATTTTTGTTTTGAGTCGTTTTTCTTTAAAAACGGTAAGTGCAATTTGACTGGTTGTATTTATTATAAAACGTCACTTTTGGAGATGTGTCAATTTTGTTCATATTTTAGAACTAATTTCTTACTTAGTTTGCATTCCTAACCTAAAATTTAGAGATGTGACACTTTTCCTTAAATTGTAACGTAACTTCTCTGGAATATGACCTACCTATAATTTTCAGGTAACGCACTGTTTTTTAAGTAACAATGTCGGAACGGGCAAAATTGATGGTAAAACTAGCTCAGAAAGTTACTGACAACAAGGATGTTACACATTGGGAAGTTGTTGAGAGTAGGAACGGTAAGTTATGTCAGTTATAGTTTTATCCAGATCTTTCAATAATGGTTTTTCTGTTTAGGATGTGGATCCTGTGGGGATAATATTTTAATTAGTCCCATTGTACAGAATGCTGGCCCTGTCATAAATGTGACAGATTTATCTTCTAAAGCGGGTAAGTACTTCTTTACTTTCTATTGGCAAATTAGTCAATCGATGGTAGTGTTGCGTAAATATCGCGCAAAAAACAGTAATTTTCCCTGACTAAACTCATATATTTTTATGGAGTACCACACATTTTTACTATAAAAAACTGTCTTTCTAAGAACAGAACTATTCGTATAACAAGACTACAACGATAATATAATGTTATTCTGTGAAAAAGTGCTACATGCAGCAGTTCTAGAAATCACCAACAGAGGTCATGTCAGGATGGTTGACTTTACAGTTGACTTGACAATTACTTTACTATCATATTTTTCTATTAGAACCGAATAATAATTATTATTATATTAATTTTGTTTTATTTTTATCTTGCATTTTAGGTTGTGGCTTTCCTATCTATGACTCTGTTAATTCGCCATCCATAGAGAATAATGTAGATGCTTCTACTCAAGAAAATAGTACTGCAACTGAATCTGTTAAGAACGTTGACAAACATACGCCCATTGGTAAATACAACCTACGAAATTCATAATTTACTCTAATGCAAATTTTAGTTTTAGATTGTGCTGTACCTAAAGATTTTTCTACAGAAAATTTAAACGATGCTGTATCTAGCGATAATAATGAGAATGAGATTGAAGATCCCTTTCACAATTCTGATAATACAGACGATGATGCTGATTACTCAACTGATTCAGGCAGCGAAACTTCATCAGAGTCAGACGATGAAGCTTTATTACACCGGGTAGAAGTAGAAACACAGCATGGCGTAGAAGAGATCCCAAAAGGTAGAAAACGAAAGCGAAATGAGTCCAAGTGGAAAAAAAATGCTGCAAAATTGGCCAGAAATTCTGGAAAACAGTATGTCTCATCGTCAACGACCAACAAAATAATGAACGCAAGAGAAATGAAACCTCCATGTCGAGACAACTGCAAGATTAAATGCACTTCCAAAATTACTGCAGAGTCTCGTAAGCTGATATTTGCAAACTATTGGGCTCTTGGAGATTCTCAGAGACAACGAGATTATCTATCATCGTGCATGACTCCCATTAAACCGAAGTACCAATATCCTAAAAACGAATCCAAACGACGAGGTAACAGTGCTTTTCATTTCGAAATTGATGGAAATCGCATCCGTGTCTGTAAATCATTTTTTAAAGCCACTCTCGATATTACTGATAGGCCAATCCGAACGGTGATTACAAAACGAGATGTACAAGGAGGAATGCTTTCAAGCGACCTCCGAGGCAAGCATGGTAAACATTCTAAGCTGGATGCGAGTATTAAAGAAGGAATTCGAAAACACATAAACTCCATACCCAGAATTGAGAGTCATTACACGAGAGCTCGTTCTTCTCGTGAGTTTATTCAAGGTGGAAAGTCCATACGCGATTTACATAGGGATTATGTCAACGAATGTGAGGATAATAACTTACCAAGTGCTAAGTATTTGATTTATTATCAAATATTTACTCGTGAATTCAACTTGTCATTTTTCACGGCCAAGAAGGATCAGTGTGCAGTTTGCGCGACTTATACAAATTCTTCTGAGGATGAAAAAGAACATTTAAAAGATAACTATGGGATTCACCTATCAGAAAAAGAACTCTCACGTGCCGAAAAGCACAATGATAAGGAAAAATTATCTGAAAATTACATCGTAGCTTGTTTTGATCTCCAGGCGGTAATGCCGTGCCCTAACGGAGACACGTCATCATTTTACTATAAGTCAAAACTCAATGTTCTCAACTTCACGGTATATGAAATGAAAAAAAAAAAGGTTTCGATGATCTATGTTACTGTTATTTATGGGACGAAACGCAAGGCCAGAGAGGGGCCAATGAAATCGGATCTTGTCTCCTTGATTATATAGAAAAAATATCAAGAGCAAATCCTAATGGTGAAATTGAAATTGTGCTGTATTCCGACAATTGCGTCGGTCAACAAAAAAATCGCTTCATAGTAACGATATATGTGTATGCTTTAAAGAAATTTGCAAACATAAAATCCATTACCCACAAATTTTTGATAATGGGACATACACAGAACGAAGGAGATTCTGCTCATTCCATAATCGAGCGTCAAATAAAACGTTCATTAAAAGGAGGCCCAATTTTTATTCCAGCACAATATGTGGAAGTAATCAAATGCGCCAAAAAAACTGGCTCACCGTATTCTGTAAAGCAAATGTCATTTACGGATTTTGTTGATCTAAAATCATTAAATGAGAATATTGGAATTTTAGACATGAGAAGTAATACTAAAGATAAGTTAATGGATTTTAAAATAATAAAAATTGAAAAAGAAGATCCATTTAAAATTTTTTATAAGACATCCTACGCACAAAATGATTTTTGTGTACTGACCATTAAAAAACCTAGAGCAACAGTAAATAAAAGGGCTAATTCAACATTACAGCCTTTGTACAAAAGTAAAATACAGATTCCGGTGAATAAGAAGAAGGGCCTTTTGGAACTGTTAAAGAAAAAGCATATTCCTGATTGCCATGCTGCATTTTATGAGAACTTATAACTGTTTTGTGTTGTACTATAGCTCGTATTTTTGTATTAAAATTTGTTCTTTTCTAATAAATATGTAAGACTAACGACATTTTGTATACTTTCTAGTACCGACATAAAGGAGTAAGTGTTTGTTTATTTATATGGAAAAGTGTCATAACTGGAAATAAGGGTTGAAATTGTCCATTTATTAGGGTCATAGTCTTCCAACCTTAAAAATATTGAAATGGTCTAGAAATATACATTGTAATGCATATACATTAACCTAGTAGTTTAATTTGCACATAGTTTACTGTGCCAACCTTATCTTCCTTTAATTCAGAAATATTAAAATAGCTCTCCTGAAAAATATTCATTTTTGACATGTGTCACTTTTCTGTCAAAGGAGCGATATATATATATATATATATATATATATATATATATATATATATATATATATATATATATATATAAAAAATATATTTACCTAGGACAATATTTCGTAGTATCTACCATATCCCATTATTATACTGCATTCTAATATTGGAACGGACCTATATACCATGGTTAAAAGGGTCTTCTCATAAATCTACACTGTCATGTTTAAAGAGCAACGATGCCAGATCGGTGAAGAGACTCAAGCATTAGGTCGTGCTGTTTGTTTGTTTATTTCAATAAAAAGTAGATTATGGCATTTTATTCATAGAACTCGAAAGTTATTTAGAAATCTACCAAATTTAAGAAAATAAACCAGTCCTAATCTTGATAGTTTTTTAAATTTAGCATTATATGTCTTATTGATTTTAGTCACTCCAATTTCAATTATTTTCTCCTTATTTTAGTGAACTTTCTTTAAAAAAAAATCACTAATGAGAAGATCCCGACTTTTGAATGTTGATAAAATTACTTCAAATTAGCGCTAATTAGGCCATCTAAAACACATATCCGGGGTAAGTTAAAATTTTTATGTGTTTATATATATATATATATATATATATATATATATATATATATATATATATATATATATATATATATATATATATATATATATATATATATACATGTCTCACATCTATAACTGAAAAAATAATGGGCCGATTTTGATTTAATTGGGTGAGTTTATCGCTTAATGGTATCTAATTTTTGTTGAATTTTCGTAAAAAATCAATAAAGCCCAATATATCCGTTATGATACAAGACACAGAAAAAGTTGTATACATTAATTAAAGGGGGTCTTGAGCTACATATTCAAACAATATTTCTACAATCACAGGATGGCCCATAAGTCGTTGGTGATACAAATTTTCTTTTTGCATTTTTGCATTTTCCATCGAAATATAATGCATGTTTGCAAGAAATTATGGACGCAGCAAGTGCGTTATGGTAGCGAATTTTCATTCAATGCCTCAAATTTGAATACCTCAATTTGTTATTAACTTATAAGGTTGACCAAGAAACCAGTTTTTTCGAGAACACTGTAAGTTTACTTTTGGAAATTTTTCTACATTTTCAAACAATAAAGTTATTTGTGGCACATTATTTCTACTATATAGGTTATACTGATAATTGATGCCTGCTTTTAAAAAAACACACATATTTGTTATTAAAAACATATATATATATATATATATATATATATATATATATATATATATATATATATATATATATATATATATATATATATATATATATATGTATATATGTATATATATATATATATATATATATATATATATATATATATATATATATATATATATATATATATATATATATATATATATATATATATATATATATATGTATGTATATATATATCTATTTGTGTGTCACAAGGATAACTCAAAAAATAATGGGCCGATTTTAATAAAATTTTCTGAGTACCATTTTTTTGCAAGTGGCGTGGATAAGTTTGTTATCCAGGAAAATCGGTCCAGGTTTTCCCGGAAAATTTTGTGTTTTCTTTCGGAAACAATTTATTTCTCCGGAAATGACAAAGAAACGGCAACCAAATTTGGTATGCGGGTTTGGATTATAAATAGTGACCCACCTACCAAAATTTAAGGGTGTGAGTTGAAAGACATAAAAGTTATAGGCATTAAAAAAATTGGGTTTTCCTCAAAACGTCTGTCTCGATTTAAAACGTCAAACATTTAGGCAAAGAACCTGAAACAAATGCGGATTATGTAAATAAAATGTCGCAAGAAGAGTCTTCGCAAACGTTTCAGTTTCAGCTTCAACCGTCATTTCATCAAATTTGGTCACCAGTATAACCTATATAGTAGAAACATGTGCCATGTTTCATCAAATAACTGTATTCTTTAAAAATGTACAAAAATTTCCGAAAGCCAACTGAAAGTGTTCCCGAAAAAACTGGTTTCTTGGCCAACCTCATAGGTTAATAGGAAATTGAGCTATTCAAATTTGAAGCATTTAATGAAAATTCGTTACCATAACGCCCTCGCTGCGTCCCGCATTTCTTTTCTTACAGACATGCATTATATTTCGTTGGAAAATGAAAAAAAAAATGCAGTAACATAAGGCGTCTTCGATTAAAAAAAAACAACTTTGTATAACCAACGACTTAATGGGCCATCCTATGATTGTAGAAAGATTTTTTAAGACTTAGCTTAAGACAGCCTATAATGAATATATACATTTTTTCGTATCTTGTATAATAACGGGCATATTGAGCTTTATTGTTTTTTTACGAAAATTCGACAAAAATTATATACCATTAAACGATAAACTCTATAGTTAAGACTACTGCCAAAGCATCAGAGGAAGGGTTTATTTGAAATGAATTTTCTGGAAATATTTAAGTAAGATGAAGGACAATGACTGTTGAAACTAAGGCATCAGGGTTTGTAAAACATTCTTCTTGACACATTTTCTTTCCATAGCCCGTATTGGATTCAGGTTCTTTGCCTAAATGTTGCCAATTTTGACGTTTTACATCGCGAATTTGACGTTTTGAGAAAAACCCTAATTTATTATTCTTTAAAAGCCTATAACTTTTTTACCATTTAACCTAAAGAGCTAAATTTTGGTACGTAATTTACCTATAATGATAAACCCGCCTACCAAATTTGGTTGCCCTTACTTTGTTATTTCCGGAGATATAAGTTTTTTTGAAATAAAGCACAAAATTTTCCGGGAAAATCTGGGCCGATTTTCCTGGCTAACAAACTTATCCAAGTCACAGGTAAAAGGTAGGTACTCAAAAAATGGTTGAAGGCAAATATTACCTCAACTTTTTTGGATGTGAATTTCATTAAATAAAATATTTAATAGTTTTCTGTGAAGAAAATATGTTTTTGGTTCACTTTAATGGGATGTACGGGTCTCGAGAAAAATCAGTTAGATAATTATGTTATGTACTATAAATCGACGGTAACTTTTATGTGTGAATTTTTTAATTAATTTGAAAAGATTCGATTTCATTAAAGTTCATCGTCTGGTGTTTAATTACGTTTTGTACTGATGTACCACATTTTATTTGTTTTTGTTTCTTGATAGCTCGAAGGACCTGATTATGTTTTGTTAAGTTAAACGCTGATTTTAGTAACAACTTAACGTTTAATAACAAACTGTAAACTAATACAAAATTACTTATATTATGATATGCTTTAGAGTTCATGAGAACTCTACGAAATGATTAGTGATTATGCTATTACAAGCGTGGTGTTGCTTGTGTAGAGTCTGTAGAAGAACTCTACGAAATGATTATGCATATGCTGACAAGCGAGATGCTTGTTCGGAGTCTATATAAGAACTTCTTTTTATGAATATTGAATTTTCCTACGCTAGCTACTACATGAGAGAGGGTAGCAGGCGTATGGCCAATTGCAAAGAAGAAAAGACCCTTGTTGGGTTATTCCTAACCATCTTTAAAATTGCATTGTACAGATGATAAATATCATAACAA
The DNA here is from genome assembly GCA_964006375.1 of Tillus elongatus. Taxonomy (NCBI): domain Eukaryota; kingdom Metazoa; phylum Arthropoda; class Insecta; order Coleoptera; family Cleridae; genus Tillus; species Tillus elongatus. Next base: position 32,784,362 of record OZ023270.1, read on the forward strand.
TGAACTCTACTGAGAAATATGTAAATTTTAGAGGTCTAATCCTCCAGACGAGACGCCTTAACATCTGGTGTATTAGAATTGCTGAGGTTAAAAATTTTGTAAAAATTAAACTTAAAATTGAGTTTCATATCAGAGGAAGCTATAATGTCATCATGTCAAGTTTTATATCTTGTGGAGGCCTGTAGCTAGCTCCTGTGGAGCTCTTTTAGACCAGGAGTCTGTAATGTGTGCGCTTAAATGGCCCTCCTCACACTGGACTGGATCAGGCGACACATTCAGTATTGCAATACCAATTTTCTCCATCCCACCTTCTCAGCTGCCGGATACAAAATCCGTATCTCGCACAGACATTTCTAAAAGGTTATATTTACCTCTTAAAACACGATTACTAGTATAGTGGGCTGGTGAATTAGAAGATCCAAATTATTAATGTGGATAGCATAATTATGTATACCGACAACTTCATAGCCTAGCCATATAATTAGGATTAATTAATAAAAGCTGTCCATGGCCGATGCTGGGCGCTCGCTGTGACAAACAGGGTATTGAAAATTTGGACCGTAATCCAGTATCCCGGATACACGTATCTCTCATATGGTATCCGCGCCTGAAAGAGCTCTTGTGAAGCTTTTTTTCTGAACTTGTTTATACGATTATTCCGTTTTAATTTTGATAATAGAATACTTAGTTAAAATCACTATTTTTTTCCTCAGGGCTCGTCCGCGGCTTTGCCCCCCGATAGCACTGCAACCTTTGGCTTATTGTGCATGCCCTTAGTCTTATATTTGTATTCTATGGCCTGCTAATTGAAAATACGAGAGTTTTGTTTTCTATAAAAAGTAACTCAATTTTACCTTGATTTACACTTATAGACACCAGCTGGAGGATCTTTATGATATATAATAATTTTAAATGAAATTTACAAAAAAGGATAAATACAAGTTACAATCCGTTCTCTAATATTTTATGGCATATGACATAATTTTCAAAATGGGTTTTCTCGAAAATCGGGCACCCTATCGAAGTGAAACACGAGCACATTCTCTTCTTCGGAAACTGTCAAATTTTATAATTCATTATTAAAATATGTTTCAAGTGATATATGTTAATAGGCACATTTTAATAAAGGCATATTAAAAGAGCAGAAAGTAGGCCTATGGGACAAATGTTTCCTACAAACAGTACCTTGAGGACAATGAATCAATGGCACTTTTTTAAGCTTTTTTAGTTTTTAGCGAATTTTCTTTTTAATTCGCTTATGGGGAGATCTGTGTTTATATATATATATATATATATATATATATATATATATATATATATATATATATATATATATATATATATATATATATATCCGACCGATAACCCAAAAAATAATGATCAAATTTGCGGAGTACCTTCCTTTTGCAAGTGGCTTGAATAGGTTCGTTAGCCAGAAAAATCGGACCAGGTTTTCCCCGAAAATTTTGTGTTTTCTTTATAAAAAAATTCATATATCCGGAAATAACAAAGTAAGGGCAACCAAATTTGGTACGTGTGTTTGTATTATAAAGTGAACTGTGTACCAAAATTTAGGTCCCTAGCTTTAAATACAAAGAAGTTATGGGCAGTTAAAGCAAAAAATTTTGGAGTTTTCCTCAAAACATCAAACTCGCAATTTTAAACGTCAAAATTGGCAATGTTTAGGCAAAGAATGTGAAATAAATACCGTTTGGGAAAAGAAAATGTTTGCAAGAAGAGTGTTCTGCAAACCCTTTCAGATTCAACCGTCATTGTCCTTCATTTTACTAAAATATTTACAGAATATCCATTTCAAATAGACCCTTTTTCTGATGCTTTGGCTGGCAGTTTAGTTAAGTTTGGTGGCTTTTTGGATAATTATTTGTCGGTTTAGTGAAGTTTTTGGTTTAACGGTCTATAATTTTTTTTAGCTAATTATCGTAGAACAAATTTGTTAATGCATTTTTGCATTTTTTATCGAAATATGATGCGTTTATAAGAAAAAAATCTGGACGCAGTAAGTGCGTTTTGGTAGCGAATTTTCGGTAAATTAGCAGATTAGCTCCCGAACGCTTTTCAAAAAACTGTTTTGAGAAACCTGCTTAGCCCCCCCCTCCTCCAGGACCCATAAAACCCAAGAAAAATAACTTGTTCACACCCCCCAAGGAAGTTACGGGACCAGGAGTGAGTAGGGGTGCTGAGCGGGGTAGGTAGTAAAAAGGAAATATTGAGCAGAAAATTCGAATAAAGCAGGATTGAAAGCTTTCTTTTTCAAATCTTGAAACCATACCCCTCTTAAACCCTGCCTACCCCGTACACCACCCCTATTCACTCCCAGTCCCATAACTTCCTTGGGCGGTGCGAACAAGAAATTTTTCTTGTGGTTTGTGCATCCAGGTGGGGTCCTAGTAATGTTTCTGAAAACAATTTGTTGAAAAGCGTTCGGGAGCTAATCTGCAAATTTTCATTAAATCCTTCAAATTTCAATGACTCAATTTGCTATTAACGTAAGCTTTGTTGGATAGAAAACCAACATTTAAGTTTATTTTCGGAAAATTTTTGTATTTTTTCAAACCATAAGTAATTTTGATAAAATATAGTACATTGTTTCTACCACATAGGCTATGCCGGTAATCAGATTGATGCCTGCTGCATTTGCTATTAAAAACATTTTTATGGAAATTCACTTCCATAACACATTTGCTGCATCTAGACTTTTAAAAAATGTTTATATATTTTCAAACAATAAATTTATTTTAATGAAATATGGTACATTGTTTCTACTATATAGGCAACCGAGTTTGTTGATGCCTGCTTTCATCAAAGAAAGACATTTGCTACTAAAAACATTTTAAAGAAAATTCGCTACCATACCGCACTTGCTGCGCCCAGAGATTTTGTCTATAAACTAGTCAGTTTAACTTTTACTTAATAACAAGAAACTGCAAGGTTAATAGTATTATAATTATTAGAGTCTTCAGAAAAATTCAGATAAAATACAAGAAAATTTTGTTTCTAAAGAAAAATAATCTGTTTTACTCAGATCTCCACTCTGATACCAAATACTTGTTCCAATAAATATTAAACAGTGATCAATTTGAAGTGACTCATGTCAATTAGTATTGTTAATAAAACTAACTAAAAAAATTTACTACTTATTAAGTCCCTCAATACAAATTTCAATACAGTTATAAGAATATTACGTAGTCAAATAATTATTATATCGAAAGATATACATATTTTGAACAAGTTGCTCTGCAAATTTTTTTCCTAGGCATGTTATTAATTTTTAAGTATTTAGCCACAGTGGTCTATATGGCTCTAAAATTAAAACGAGCATTTTTTTCTTATCCAAAAACGCACATCATGCACACACACGCACGCATGTGTGCAGAGACGTATTTATATGCATTCCCATAAATATGTTTAAAGAATACTGACATATAGTTACACGTACATTTATTTTATATATTTTATATTATTAATATAGTACAATTTTGTGTGTTTGTGACTGATAAAAAAACACAAAAAAGGGCTACATTCATGTCATCGATACTTCTAAAATGACAAATACCGACCACCTGGCACTTATACTTCCTAGAAAATCGTCACTTACTACACGTAGTTTCATTCAAACACTATACTATGATATAAAATATTTACACATTTCATTAGCTCCTTATTTTAGCAAAATACTATTCTAGAAATTGTATATTTAGGATAGAAATTCCTACGAATTTATTTCTTTTTAGTGAATTTTTATTTTAAAAAAAATCACTAATAGAGAGGTATCCATGGTGAGACTTTGCAAAAATTTCTTCAAATGAGCGCGAATTTGGGCCCCTGGAACCCATATCCGGGGTCAGTTTCGATTTATATATATATATATATATATATATATATATATATATATATATATATATATATATATATATATATATATATATATATATATATATATATATATATATATATATATATATATATATATATATATATATGTATGTATCCAAACGCTAACTCAAAAAATAATCAACCGATTTTGATGAAACTCGGCAAGTTCCTTTCTTTTATTAATAGCTTGGATGAGTTCGTTAGCCAGGAAAATCGGACAAGGTTTTCCGGGAAAATTTTGAGTTTTCTTTAGAAAAAAATTTTTTCTCCGAAAATTACAAAGATATTTCGATGAAATTTTGTGTACATATTGCTTTGGGAAAGACCTCACTACGCGCCAAAATTGAGCTTTCTAGATTTACAGAAAATTGAGCTATTCAAATTTGAAACATTTATTTTTTAATATCGCCGCGTATCGTAAACATCGCTTATATGAGATGTAGTATCTTGTTGCTAGGCAACCGGAGATTTTATATTTTAGCGCAAGCCTGTTTAGTATAGTATAATGCATGTGGCGTCTAGCGATCGCTTCAGGTCGGTATTGGTATTGGCACATGAATAAGATCTAATATCGCTTGCGTCCAAAATAAAAATCATGGAACTTATGCGATTACGTGCCTAATGGACAGTCAGTTTTAATCAACATTACCCATCCTTTCCTTTTAAGTTAAAGGCAAGAATTTTAGGCTGTTATTGTATTCTAATTTTAAGAATTTAAATAATGAGGGGAAATATTTATATAATTATATAGTGATAAAACAAATTATTACGATATTCACTCTATATAATTATAATATGAACCGTTTCGTTAAATGTGGCTTCTTCAGAAACAAAAGCAAAATGCATGTAGTAATTAACTACAGATGCAAATATTCATTTGTTTTATTATTTACGTTTGAATTGCATTTACATCAGAGATTATTAGTGCATTTTTATTTTAAAAAATTCACTAATAGAGAGGTATCGATGGTGAGACTTTGCAAAAAATTTTTCAAATGAGCGCGAACTAGGACCCCTAGAACCCATATCCGGGGTCAGTTTCAATTTTTATATGTTTATATTTTGAGTTTTCTTTCAAAAAAAATTTTGCCTCGGAAAATAACACAGCTGTTTTAATGTAATTTACTATATATGTTTCTTTGAAGGTGACCTTACTAAGTGCCAAAATTCAACTTTCTAAGTTTATCGAAAATTGAGTTATTCAAATTTTAAATTTTCTTTCGAAAAAAATTTTTTTCTCCAAAAATTACAAAGTTGTTTTAATGAAATTTGGTGAATATCTTGCCCTCTGAAAGGCCTTACTACATACCAAAATTAAACTTTCTAAGTTTATAAAAAATTGAGTTATTCAAATTTGAAGCATTTAATAAAAATTCACTACCATAACGCACTTGCTGCGTCCAATGTTTTATTTTTACTTAACTCGCCTTTGCGGTCTTTTTCACTGCCTGTAGACCTCTCTAAGTCTATTGAAATTGTTTTTGGTACACCAAACAAGACCAAATGAATTTATTTGCTGTATTACTTGAAAAACAGAAGTGAAACAAAAAAAGTCATCTCTTATCCCCGTTTGCACAAAGTTTTGTCCAACAATCATCAACTAATAAAAGATTAAAATTAATGATGATTATTAGCTTTGTTGCACCAAAAAACATGTTCTTGGTTAATTAACAATTTTTCACAGAATTAAAAAAGAGCACACTTGTTTTTGTGCAACATAAGTAATAATCAGTGAGTAATGAATTGTAAGTACCAATTACCTGATTATTGTTTATCAAAGCTGTCTGACATTAGTAGCCTCAATGCCATAACGGATAGAGCATGGGCCGTTTGTGCAAAAGGCTTGGATTCGACATCCGGGCGCGCTGAGGCGAGGAACACATTTATTTCCTTAAAAACATTCCAGGACCAACTATAGTTTTACATTTCTCGAAGTCACCATATTGTTTCAGCAAGCTGAATGTGAGCATGCTCCGTTCTGCGGACGTGACTTAAAGCCTTCAGACCCGTGTCCATACCATGTTGGCACCTCCCTATCCTCGTTACAAAAAGAAAGGAGTTTGGCAAAATGTACAGGTTGGTAAGGTGAAAGTCTTCCCTGTTGTTGGTGATTGGCCATAGTCGCGGAAAGAGACCGACAATAGGTAAATAAAAAACACACAACACAACTGTACATTAGTCTATTAGGAATCCTAATCATATAGTAATAAATTGCATGAAATTATACATCTTCAACTTTTCTAGTAAATTACTGTATCAACATTTTCTCAAACTTATTAGGAAAAAATCCACATAGAAATAGACTTAACACATAAAAAATATTTTAGAAAATAATTTAAATGACGCATTAAGCGGAAGTTTATTTTTGACAGGGTGATGATAAGATACTTGAACCATAAAATAATCAAAAACGTTTGCATGATTAGAAAACAATTTCTTATATTAATTTCATTATTATTGTCTGACCACATCAAAAATTGAATTTCATCTTTTGTAGAAATAGCGATACGTTTCCGACGATGTAAAAAAGTAAGTGTAATAAAAAATCACGCTGGGTATCTCTTTGTACACATTTTCATTGATTTTATGTGAACAGGTTTTTTTCCCTTAGGGCTCGTCCGCGTCTTTGACGCCCCGATAGCACCGCAGCCTTTGGCTTATTGTGCATATATGAACATGTACTACCCGATATTATCTATGATATCTCCTTTGGAGATCATAATATTTATCATACATATATAAAGTTTCCTGAAATATCCAATTACCATTTTTATAACTATAGCTTTTTTAAGTAATATTTAATAATCATCATATTAGAACTGGTGGTGCGAATACATTTTGCTTAATAATATTATACATATTCAGTGGCGGATTTGCAGTCTTGGCCGCCCTAGGCACCAGGCCATGTAGTAAGTACCAGCCGCCCCTTTCTCAGCACCCATCATATAGACTATATAATGAATTTACTTTATTGGCCGCCCCTAATATCTCGCCGCCCTAGGCCCGGGCATACTGGGCCTTAGGGCAAATCCGCCACTGTACATATTACTTAAACATATAAAGTTACAGGGAGTAAAATATTTTCCATGGCCGGTAAAAATTATGAACAGTGGCAACACAGCAGAGTGCCAGGTACATTGTAATTGTAGATTGTTCAGTTTACCTGCAGTATGAAAGGATGCTTGATGCTTTATTCCTGTAATGTAAAATTACTGTACTAGCCATTTCTGGAAACAACTTCCCTTACATCCCACACAGTGTGCTGTACCACATCTGTTTTTCTCTCGTATTATCTGTTTACAATAGAACGCATTTAGTGTATCTTTCTCTGGCTAGAAAATATTGTGATAGAATTTTGCCTGTAATAGATCTTTCCGGTATTACGATTTCTCGGTTGACATCAATATTTTACTAATGGACGAAGTTAGTACCCGTATCCCGTACAATCACATTTCGGTAGGATGGCTTGCAGTTGAAATAAATATACATTACATTATATTTGTTGGTATTACACATTATTTTAATATCTCTTTCCTGTACTATATCCTTCTTTTATGATAAATTCTATGGACCCGAAAATGACACTATGAACTCTAAATCCGATATTCAAAATTTAGGTAACATACATAGTTATATAATACTAGTTGATAGGTCTGATGGCGCCTCTATGTTGGCCGGTTCCATAACTTAGAATAAGAAAATAAATTATAAATTTCATCAATAGAGTAACAATAGTCTATGATCAATGATGGTTTCTTAGTTTGCAGTGTCAGTTATATCTATGGTCGGTATTCTAACGTAAAAAAATGGGGTTAGGTGTCAAAATTCTTATATACGTGAGTTTTTCAAAGCTTTTTTAATTATTTAACCTTACTGACTCTTTTTATGCTTTTTCATGACTGGCTTTGAATGTTTTTAACGTACAAATGTTTGCGTAAAGTTACACGTAGTTTTTAAAATGGTTGTTATATTCATGTTTTTTGCATGTCCTTGTGGCAGAATTTCCGTTTTGATGTTTTTGGCTATGCTTTTCAATTAGTTATGAATGTCAACGTGAAGAAATTCAAGCAAGCGCGGGTAAACGGCGGGAGTAACTATGACTCGCTTAAGTGGGATTCGCCGCCGTGTTTAGGCTTGTGTGGTGGAGCGATGACTGCGGCCTCCGGAAGCTATCGGTGGAGATTATGAACTGTGGCTGGTTCCGGGAGTGGAAGTTGCTGACCCTCTGCCTCCCCGTGGCACCGCCGGTAACGCATCCAGCAATGGATGCGGCTAAAGAAGGATGTCCCCCCGGAAGACCCGACCGGGATTTCTTCAGAGGCAAAGGACCTTGACATCAGTGTCAGGGACGGGGATCTGCGTTTGGGATCCCCAGGTCCAGGGAAATACCCCGCCAATATAGCTTAGCTAGCTAGGCGGGGTTTATTTTTAGAGGCTCAGGACAGAGTAAATGTCGCCTTGGACAGTGGAGGACACGGCTCTGTCCCTCCACTGAACCAACAGAGAGCCATAGACGACGACCCTGGCAACGAAAAGGTAACGATTTGGCTTCCGTACTTTGAGCAATCCTGCCCGGCATGCCTGCTGGTCAACGAAAACAACTTCTTACTAAACCTCAAAAACGCAGAGGACCACTATAAGAAAAGGTACGCCGGAAGAAAAGTACAATACAAGTGCAGGATGTGCACAAAGCTGTACGCGACGCGACATGGGGCACTGTGCCATATCCCCAAGTGCCCCGTGGGCGCGGCCACAGTCACTGGGTCCCCTCCTACAGGGAACGTGGGCCTGACCAACCCACCCGAAGCAATATGCCCCGACTGTGGCGAATGTCACCCTGGTCGTGGTGCCCTCGCCCAGCACCAACGACACCAACATCCCGAGACCCGCAATGAGGCCAGAGCTGCTGGCACTCTGCGGGAAACTCGCTCCCGGGGAGACAGGCTACAAGTCTTCACCCGGGACGAAATCAGCACTATGATGGAGCTGGAGGTGAGATACAGAGATGAAAACCGGATCGCCAAGTGTATGTTGCCGCACTTTCCGGGCAAGACTATAAAACAACTCAGAGATAAAAGAGCCCAAACGGCCTACAAACAACAAAAAGAGCAATATCTGAGAGAGCATGGCCTAGAATTAACAGACAACTTTAGCCAAGGCAGCACCGGCTCGAGCACCAACATCACCGATGAGTCGACCGGAGACGAGCTGGCGGTTTCCGCTGCTGAGCAGACCCAGCAGGCACCAGCAAGATCTATAAGACCAGTAAGAACAACGGTGCAAAAGACTTCTGATACTAGATACCATCTGCGGTCTGCAAGACTGGCGACCGGCACCGTCAGCTCGGACCAAACCGCAGCTCCAGCAATACCCGAGATACAGGCAATACAAGTGCCTGACATACTAATAACTGCTCCTGAATCCACCCATGAGATGGATCTGTGGCGATCCGAGATTGCGGAGGCGGCCTTGGATCACCCGCTCCCCGCAGGCGCCACACGAGCACCTGAAATACAAGCAGCAGCCCGCACACTAAAGGACGCCATCTTGATGGCATGTGACGCAAAAGGCGACATACACCAGGAGTATGTCGATTACATATATGCTTAGACTATTGTAGCTCTGCCGCAAATGGCAAACAATGAGACACGGGCAAGGCGATCAGGCAGACGTGGCGGACGTAGACGATACCTCTACGCCCGCACACAAGATCTCTTCAAGAAAAACCCAGGCCTGATCGCCAAACATGTGAGAAACAACACAGAATGGCTGGACGAACCTGGCGTCCAATGCAATGAACAAGACGTAAACACATTGTACAAGAATTTGTGGGGCACTGCTGTATCCGATCTGCAACTGCCTCCGGGCAATCCCCCACAGGAGGTGGAAGTCAGAGCCGTCCTGACGACCATCACGAGAGCCGATTTGCGAGCTCGCATTGCCAAAATGCGCAAGAACACTGCCCCGGGCATTGATGGAATCAAAGTAGCAAACGTAAAGAAGCCCGGGGTAGATGAAATCCTCCGACTGCTATATAACTACCTAATGATCTGCGGCAAGCAGCTGATAGTCTGGAGGAAGAATAGGACCACCCTCACTCTTAAGGAAGGTAAGGATGGTGGCTCTGCGGAGAGCTATCGCCCCCTTACCATATCCTCTGTGGTGTCAAGAATTTATTTTGGAATCATCGATGCAAAACTTAAAGAGGTGATCCGGTTTTCGCCAAGGCAGAAAGGCTTCGTGAATGAGTCTGGTTGCTTCAATAATGTACATGTCATTAATGAACTGCTAAGGCACGCGAAAGCCAATAACGGCCTGTCATAGCCCAGCTTGACGTGTCAAAAGCTTTTGATACCGTACCGCACAGGGCTATTGGCCATGTGCTGGTCGGGAAAGGCATGCCAGGCCACGTGGTACAAATCATCGGGGATGCCTATAGGGACATTGATACTGAAATACAAGTCAACCAGACGAGGATTGGTGTTCGCCTACTCCGAGGGGTCAAGCAGGGCGACCCACTTAGCCCTACCCTGTTTAACCTGGTGTTGGAGCCCCTACTAGAGATATTTGAGAGCCAGCCAGGATACAGGATCGACAACAGCACTAACATATCCACGCTGGCTTTTGCTGATGACATCATATTGGTAGCAGAAACCGCCCCACAAGCCAGAGTGCTACTTAAACATACAGAAAGGTACCTGAAAGGACTGAGCATGCATACGGCTGCCAGCAAGTGCACAGCCTTTAGAGTGAATAAGACCAGGGACTCTTGGTACCTAGAAGATCCTCGACTGGCTCTGGAAGGTGGCGAAATGATTCCGGCGACGGGGGCCGCCGACCACCTGACGTATCTGGGCATGAAGGTCTCTCCGTGGGCGGGAGTGACTATAGACGGTGTCCACGCCGCACTGGTGGACACCCTCAGCCGGGTTAAACGCCTGAAGCTCAAATCAATGCAAAAGATATCTCTCATCAATACGTACCTAATCCCACACTACTCGTACCAACTAGCCATAGCGGTGCCGACGATGGCGGAGGTGCGTCCGTTGGACCTGGCGGTGCGAGTGGTGGAAAGGGACATATTGCACCTACCGCAAGCGACAACGAACGCCGTGCTATACTGCGACAAGAGAGATGGGGGATTGGGTATCCCTAGGTTTGAGTGGAACATCACCTCCGTAACTCTGAAGGCCGGACTGAGAATCCGGACCAGGCCATGCGAGCTCTTGCGAGCGGCACCGGATTGAAAAGCCGGCTCCGTAAATTGGCCCATGGGGCTCGTATGTCTTGGCCGGTTGTACGGGAGCAACTGACCAGGCATACCAAAAGACACAAAAAGCAAGAGCTGATCCGGTGGACCAATCAAAAATCGCAGGGGAAGTCAGCCGCCGCCTTTGCTGACGACCCCATAGCCAGTGCATGGATCTCTAATAGCACCCTACTGAGACCATGCAGGATGATCACCGCCCTCCGTATGAGGACAAACTCATGTGCGGACAGAGCTGCCATGAGGAGATCATCCGTGATTCCGATCCTTACCTGCAGAAAATGCTCTGCGCAAGTGGAGACATTAGGGCACATATTGGGACAATGTCGCCACACAAAGGCTAAAAGGATACGGAGGCACGACGAGATTCGCGACCTCGTCTGTGCTGAACTACAAAAACAAGGCGCAGCGGTAGCAGTCACCGTCGAACTGACGGTAAACGCCCCCGATGCTGGGACTCTCAAACCGGACCTGGTGGTACAGAGCCAGGGAAGGGTCTTCGTGGTCGATGTAACAGTCCGCCACGAGGATGGAGGGAACCTCACTGAGGGTTTCACATCTAAGCATCAAAAATATGGACCACTGCTACCGTATTTTCAGCGCCGCTTTGAAGCGAGCGACGCTGAAGTTCTCCCTATTGTAATAGGCACCAGGGGGGCTATGCCCAAGGACACGGTCAGAAATTTAGAGAAACTGAATATAAAAGGCCGTCAAGTGCTCTTGACAATATCGTTAATTGCACTACGTAGCTCCATATAAATCTATAACGACTTCATGGACTACGATGCCCCCCGTCAACGCTTCGGAGCCAGACCGAACAGGTGACACCGCTAACCTCGTTCGGCTGATCAAGAAATGCTCTCGATCACCAGCACTTGCAGTGGGTTGTGTTATTGTCTTTGTTGTGGACGGTCCACTCCTATTGGTGGCCGTCATGTCCTAGGTATTTATTGTACCTATTTTATCTATACACTTAAATTATTATCTGCCGTCCTTCTCCCCTATTGGAGACTATATGTTAGGGCATTAGTCAGCCCTATTTTAATATGTTATGTGTATGTCTTAAGTGTACCACTGCAAGTTGCGAGTCGTAAGACGCTCCAATAGGAGCTGTCATGGCGGGCGAGCAGGTAATCTGGCCATATTTTCCGGTCAGAACCTGGTGGCTGCCTCCACGCGGCATTCCCTGGTAACCGAAACCCCCTCGGGGGTCCGGGATAAATGCCACTCCCCTTTGTGAGGAACTATACCACTCAAAGCGGACTCGCCTTGAATCTGATTTTCCTGAGCCCCTTGAGGGGTTGCCTGGCAAGTTTACACGGTCGAGACTGCTGATAGTCGGGCGACAGTAGCATTGGTGTGGTAGGCAAAGAAAGGTCCAGAGGGTAATACCTCAGCACGGTCCGAATCCGTCACACCCAAATATCTTCGAAGGGCGACCACGCCGACCGTAGGAAAGTACGAGTCTAGTAAAGCTCGCAGAAATAGCCAAATGCCTCGTCATCTAATTAGTGACGCGCATGAATGGATTAACGAGATTCCCACTGTCCCTACCCACTATCTAGCGAAACCACTGCCAAGGAAACGGGCTTGGAAAAATTAGCGGCTACAGTGCTCTAAGTGTTCATTATTGCATAATCTAGATGTTATGTTAAATTTTATTCATTTTTTAGTGCTCCTGAAGATGCTTGGGATGTCAAGCGAAATATATCGAGTATTTAGTACAGAGTGACTTTCTTTGAAATATAGCCCTCTATTTTGGTCGTAACTGCCCTTAAAAGTATACAAATATTAGCACGCTAACTTGTAACGGTTGTTACTCCTCCCTTCAATCAAATTACAGATATGGCTTTTTATCAACGAATATCTACACAGTATGGTACTTCAGCACTAATATCCTTGAAGAAATAGGCAAAAATTAACAGCAAGCTGGCCAGGGCGTTAAATAGGAGAATTTTCCTGCTTAATTGCCGCAAGAGTGGAGTAACACCAAGACGCCTAACCCAAGGACTCAAATACAGGATGGTTGACTCGACCTTTGCAGCCGAAAAGGAGGTGGCGAACTTCAATTGAAGGTTGGGGTGCAAATTATTACCTGTAGAAATTAAGGTAGCTGAGAAGTCTGTAGCTAGACTTAAAATTCAATCAGAAGAGGTGATGTTAGAAGCAAGTTATTTATTACCCTATAATATATACAGTCAATATAAGTATAGACAGGATTACAATTTTAATAGAGAATTTAACAAAATAAAAACCAACAATATTAGAAAACTTATATTCATAGTGTCAGACAAAGTTTGTAATGTCACATCTCAAAACCGTTGGACAGTCAATTTATCCAACGTTTCCATTCCTGATAATGTACTGAAGATGTTGTCTTTGGGACCTGAATTTAGTATACCGCCTAGAAATAGTCAAATTTCACACAAAAAATTGTTGTCAGAAGTTGAATATATGATTCAGCATATCTCAGTTGAGAGCCAAAATGTAGTCAGAGCTCAAGCTACTACTATTGTTACTAACTTTTATTGAGATAATGTGTACAGTAGCAATATTTCTAACCGTTTGTCTTGTGAGACGAGGGACTTCCTTAGAGAGAGCGTTGTGAACTTTTGGTGATCGAAGTCGGACAAGGGTAATGTGTCTGTGGTGATTGACAAGGACATGTACATGGAGAAGATGAATATGTTGGCCAACGACGAGTCAGTATACAGCAGATTAACCAAAAAATCCGACATCGAAACTGGAAAAAACAAAAAACAATGAAATAGTAAGGGCATTGAAACTGGCTGGATTTATCAGTTCCGAACAGGCAAAGAAGCTTTTCATATATGATCCTATTGCGCCCAGATTGTATGCACTACCTAAAGTTCACAAAGAGGGTATACCACTTCGTCCAATCGTTTCCACAATTTCATCGCCCACTTCCAAACTGAGTGGTTTCATAGCATCCGTCTTAAGTGTGTATTTTATGGATTATAATGAATTTGCAGTAAAGAATTCAAAAATATTCGCCGAGCAGATGAACGGTTTTCAACTGGGTAAGGGATATACGGTGGTCTCTTTGGATGTTGTCTTCTTATTCACAAATATCTCACTACAGCTTACATTTCAGATTATTGACGATAACTGGGAGCTCATTGAACCTAACACAGATATTCCCAAAGAGGACTTCATTCAAATATTAGAATTTCTTTTTAACTGAAATTACTTCCCGTTTAACGGAGCTTATTATAGATAGTATTTGGGATCTCCAATGGGTAGTTACCTCAGCCCTGTGTTGGCAAATATAGTTATGTCGTCTTCGTTAAAGTTTGCAATACCACGTATGTCCTTTAGATTGCCTTTTATCCATCAATACATGGATGATTTGATTCTTGCCATCCGGATTAATACTGAGGAAGAGGTGTTACGAATTTTTAATGGTTTTGATGATCACATTAAATTTACTGTTGAAATAGAGACATATAGAAGTATTCTCTTACTTGGTACTAGAGTATATAGAAGTACCGACAATACCATCAAGTTCGATTGGTATAGCAAGCCTTCCAGTTCCGGAAGATACATGAACTGTGCATCATATCATGATAAAAATGAAATTGAATGTTATATTGGGCATGAAGAGGCGGATTTTGGATATTGCCTACCCCTCCTTCCAGCATGGAGCTTTATGTTGTTTTGCAGATATGATGGTGAAGAATGGCTATAAAAGAAGTGATACGATGAAGCTTCTTTTCAACGTTCCACCCAAAACTGCACCTCACCGAGCAGCTGATAGGCTTTCTCCGCCCTTACATGGTGGGAGGGACACCTCTGACCCAAGACTGAATGTCAAATATGCGGTGTTGCCTTACATCGGTGGACTAACACTCGGACTTATGAAACTTTTCAAAGATTTTACAGACATCAATGTGGCTAAATACAATTTTTTGACCAACAAAACCTTTTTCACTATCTCACCATCTGCTCATTGGAAGAAAGCATACATCAAACACAAGTTCATATACCACATTTCATTGATAATCCATTATGGGATGCAAATATATTTAGAGAAGTAAGACACGAACATTTTGCAAAGCACACCTGTATTTTTACTGATGGATCTAGAAGTGAAGCACGAGTAGGAGCAGCTTATCTAGTGGAAAAACAAAACATTAAAAAACTGTTCAAGCTACCTGACTCAACCTGCATATACACTGCTGAACTTTACACTATTGAAGAAGCAGTGAAATGAGTGATTGTGAAGAAAACAAAAAAAGCTCATGGACAAAACACCTGGTGATCCCTACAATTTTGCAAAAACTCCAAACCTTGATATAGTTACTTCTTTCGGAAACAACGATATTAATGTAGAAGAAGCACATGGGGAACCAATATATGTTTTGAAAAATACATCAAGTTATCTTCACAGGCAAAAAAAAATAAAAATCATGGAAAAGAAAGCCTGATTTTCGTTTTTATTGTGAAAATGAAGTGTTAAACTCAATTGCGCAAGAATGGTAACTTTATAAAAAACTCCCGAGGTTGCTTAAAACCAGTAAGATCACCAATGCTGAAGCATCAGAATATTTTGGTGGATAGATTGAATCTTCGTGTCAATTCGCAGTTTAAAAACAAAGTCTTTTCTAGAATGCGGCATCTTTGGGTGATGAATAAAAGGCCTTTTCTTTCCAAACAAATAATTTATTCGTTGTCCCGACGCGTTTCGACCTTACCTAACAGGCCATCCTCAGGGGAATCCATAATTTATAAAAGGCTTGTCAGAAAAACTGAGTTTTCCGATAGGTTACTTCTGCGATGGTACAACGCAAGAATATAAGATAAAATGAGGTAACAACAGCTAACCCCAACACTAAGTCAAAAAGGTTAATGGTTAAAATGTCAAGCTACAAAGCTATAAGATAACAACTATACAGTCACTAAGTACTACATGCAATAAAAAATGAAAAACAACTACAAGTCAAATTGAAACACAAGAAAAGCTCATTTGTCTCTAGATCTTCAAAAAATTACAATACGTCTAATACTAAAACTCATAAAAGCTTAAAAAATTCTCCAAAATTTAAGTTTAAGCTGAAGACAACAACAGGAGTGAGAGCAAACAGCACAAACATCAGCAAGCTATGCAGCTGAGAAGAAACTTTCAGAGAACATCAAACTCGTCAAGTGAATGGGAATTGAAACAGAAGCGAGTTTTTTTACCGTTTTATGAAACATGAAAAAGCGCCAAGAATGCAAACTTACTTACTTGTCTTGTTAAACAGGACTAAAAAACTATACAGTTGAATGCCCAAGGAACATGCTTCATCTGTTGTTATAGGATTGATCCATTTGGTATCAGAAGTGCTAACAACTTGGAAAATAACAACTCTGTTGAAATCAAGAAAGAATTTGTTGTTTTAAATTTAAAAGGTGAGATTTAACGTGCACAACACGTGATGGAGAACACAAGCTGGCAGAACATCTCAGCGCAAGGTCGGTTCTTAAACTGAAAAGGGAAAAATGACAAGTGACAGTTGACAGAAGTGACGTACCGACCACGGAAAGCAAAGACGCTAAAAACGAAGGACAGGTCCGGAGTGGGCCAAAATGGCCTGACGTAAGGTCGGCTTCTGAATCGAGAATGAAAATGGTAACCAACAACTGACAGACATGACAAATCGACTCGAAAATATACGGACATTAAAATCAAAATGGCAGGTATGGAAGCCAAGGAGCAGATCCCTGACAGAGTTGTCTCACGGTCTACGGATGGTGAGTGGGTTGGTGATCTGCTAGTTGACTATATAGGGCTGAAAAACTTGTGACGTCTGTATTGGAAACATTAAGTACGTTTTTGTTAGAACAATTGATATGTTTATAAATTTCCATCTCTTCAATGACACACTGTTCAATACCAAAATTGGAAGGATGCAGAATTGTTGCGTCATTTTCTTTGCTGAAAGGGTGACCTGACTCCCTCAAATGGCAACCAAAGATCGAAGTGTTGTTATTGGGTTGGTTTCTGCTTCTTAGATGTTCAGTAATTCTCAAACCCAATGCTCTCCCTGTCCTGCCAACATAGACAGTGTTGCAATCGGGTTCACCACACTTCAAACAATATACACCTGACTTCTTGAGAACTGGAATACTGTCCTTATTTTGGATAAACAAACTTTTGACAGTGTTAGTGGACTTGAACGAGAACCTGACATTTTCTCTCTTGAGTGCTCTTGTAATTGTGTTGGTAATGGAACCACAAAAAGTAAATGAACAATATGAAAATCTCTCTGACTGTTCTGGGGGCAGACTCGAACTCATTGACCTCAACAATTGGCGGTTTTTCTTTTCGGCTAGTTTATTTACTAGTTTTAGTGGATATTCGTTATTGGTAGCTAACTGTTTGATCAGATTTAGTTCTTTTTCGAAATTTTCCCTAGACAATGGGATTCTAAACAATCTATCAATCAAGAATCGGATCGACGCCATCTTGTGTGACATATGATGGCAAGACCTGTACGGTATAAGGTGGTCGGTCTGAGTGAGTTTTCTGTAGATATCAAACTCTATTTAGTTACCTCTTCTTTTTAGCTTGAGGTCTAGGAAGTTGATTGACGATTCAACTTTTAGCTCCATTGTAAAATTGATGTTGACATGTAAGCTGTTCAACCAATCCAGGAACAGACGGAGCTGCTCGATGGTGCCAGACCAAACCACCAGAATGTCGTCTACGTAACGAGTCCAAGAAGTAATGAAATTGGAATATGGATTAGGGTCCGTGAAGACTATTTCCTTCTCAAAGAAACTCATAAAGATTTCCGCACAAAGCGGTGAAAGGGGATTTTCCATGGGGAGACCATTTTTTTGTATATAGATTTTGTTATCGAATTTAAAGAAATTCTGTGACAAGCAAGCTTTTACCAACGAATGAAGAGCATTTTGAACATTCCTATCTAGGGGTGAATTATTGAGTAGCCCCTTTAACAATATAAGAGTCTGATTGAGTGTAACACTAGTGAAGAGATTGGATACGACGAACGAGACCAGTACCTTATTTTCATCTATTGGGACTCCACTCAAGCGATCAACAAGTTTTGAGGAGTTCTTAATGGAAAATGGTGACTGAAACTCTATGGTAGACATCAGCATGGACGACAAGAACCTTGAAGGTCTATAAGACAAGCAACCCACGAACGAAACCACTGGACGGATAGGGCAACCCTCCTTGTGGATCTTAGGGAGGCCATACAATCTGGGGATGAAATGATTCATCGGGTATAACTGTTTATAACTATCCGAGATTAGCAGAGCGAATTTATCGAAAACCTTTTTAAACTTAGAAACAAACGAGGGCATGGGGTCGTATGTCGTATGTCACACAAGATCGCGTCGATCAGATTCTTGATTGATAGATTGTTTAGAATCCCATTGTCTAGGGAAAATTTCGAAAAAGAACTAAATCTGATCAAACAGTTAGCTACCAATAACGAATATCCACTACAACTAGTAAACAAACTAGTCGAAAAGAAAAACCGCCAATTGTTGAGGTCAATGAGTTCGAGTCTGCCCCCAGAACAGTCAGAGAGACTTTCATATTGTTCATTTACTTTTTGTGGTTCCATTACCAACACAGTTACAAGAGCACTCAAGAGAGAAAATGTCAGGTTCTCGTTCAAGTCCACTAACACTGTCAAAAGTTTGTTTATCCAAAATAAGGACAGTATTCCAGTTCTCAAGAAGTCAGGTGTATATTGTTTGAAGTGTGGTGAACCCGATTGCAGCACGGTCTATGTTGGCAGGACAGGGAGAGCATTGGGTCTGAGAATTACTGAACACCTAAGAAGCAGAAACCAACCCAATAACAACACTTCGATCTTTGGTTGCCATTTGAGGGAGTCAGGTCACCCTTTCAGCAAAGAAAATGACGCAACAATTCTGCATCCTTCCAATTTTGGTATTGAACAGTGTGTCATTGAAGAGATGGAAATTTATAAACATATCAATTGTTCTAACAAAAACGTACTTCATGTTTCCAATACAGACGTCACAAGTTTTTCAGCCCTATATAGTCAACTAGCAGATCACCAACCCACACACCATCCAAGTAGACCGTGAGACAACTCTGTCAGGGATCTGCTCCTTGGCTTCCATACCTGCCATTTTGATTTTAATGTCCGTATATTTTCGAGTCGATTTGTCATATCTGTCAGTTGTTGGTTACCATTTTCATTCTCGATTCAGAAGCCGACCTTACGTCAGGCCATTGTGGCCCACTACGGACCTGTTCTTCGTTTTTATCGTCTTTGCTTTCCGTGGTCGGTACGTCACTTCTGTCAACTGTCACTTGTCATTTTTCCCTTTTCAGTTTAAGAACCGACCTTGCGCTGAGATGTTCTGCCAGCTTGTGTTCTCCATCACGTGTTGTGCACGTTAAATCTCACCTTTTAAATTTAAAACAACAAATTCTTTCTTGATTTCAACAGAGTTGTTATTTTCCAAGTTGTTAGCACTTCTGATACCAAATGGATCAATCCTATAACAACAGATGAAGCATGTTCCTTGGTCATTCAACTGTATAGTTTTTTAGTCCTGTTTAACAAGACAAGTAAGTAAGTTTGCCATCTTGGCGCTTTTTCATGTTTCATAAAACGGTAAAAAAACTCGCTTCTGTTTCAATTCCCATTCACTTGACGAGTTTAATGTTCTCTGAAAGTTTCTTCTCAGCTGCATGGCTTGCTGATGTTTGTGCTGTTTGCTCTCACTCCTGTTGTTGTCTTCAGCTTAAACTTAAATTTTTGAGAATTTTTTAAGCTTTTATGAGTTTTAGTATTAGACGTATTGTAATTTTTTGAAGATCTAGAGACAAATTAGCTTTTCTTGTGTTTCAATTTGACTTGTAGTTGTTTTTCATTTTTTATTGCATGTAGTACTTAGTGACTGTATACTTGTGATCTTATAGCTTTGTAGCTTGACATTTTAACCATTAACCTTTTTGACTTAGTGTTGGGGTTAGCTGTTGTTACCTCATTTTATCTTATATTTCTGCGTTGTACCCTCGCAGAAGTAGCCTACCGGAAAACTCAGTTTTTCTGACAAGCCTTTTATAAATTATAGATTCCCCTGAGGATGGCCTGTTAGGTAAGGTCGAAACGCGTCGGGACAAGGAATAAAGTATTTGTTTGGAAAGAAAAGGCCTTTTATTCATCACCCAAAGATTACTAAGGTCAGTTTGTAATTCAACGTGGGGTGCAGATGTTAAGATATGTCTAATGTTTTATAGATGTTACATTAGGTCGATTATAGATTATGGTTGCGTCGTATATGGATCTTCTTCAAACTCTAATTTAAAAATAATAGATCGCATACAAACGAAAGCAATTAAAATGTGTATTGGTGCGATGAAATCATCACCAAATAATGCGGTCCTGGTGGAAAGCCAGGAACCACCGATATACATAAGAAGGATATTTTTGGCCAAAAAACTAGTTATCGAATGGCGACACTATTATCCATTACGTTTAAAGGTATTATTTTGGCTTTTTCTTGAATGCTTGTCTAATTGGTCAAAAAAATAATAATCCACCATTGGTTGATGCATACGGCAATACAATGCACTTTGCTGACGCGATTGTTTCAAAAGACAAAATCCCAATTTTTACCCTACTCTATCCAAAAATGCACAAAATAGATATAATATTTCCAAATTACACCATTTTCCCATCTCTAAATCGTTCCATACTTAAAGCAACATTGGAAAAGTTTGACAAATATACACAAATATATACAGATGGTTCAAAATCGTTATCTGGGACAGGCTGTGCTTTTTATTCCCAAGACGGTAGATACCAAAAAATTAAATAAAATAATATAGCATCTATTTACACTGCGGAGGCATATGTCTTGTATGAAGCACTTCAATGGTCAATTGAAAACAAAATTAAACATACTCTAATTTTATCAGATTCCAAATCAGTTCTCCTTTCACTTAAAAATTACACCAAACATGGCAAAAATCCAGTAATATGTGACATTATCAGTTTGTATCAGTCGATAGAGGATGGTGGTAATCGAGTGATATTTATGTGAATAAAAGGGCACTCGGGACTAGCAGGCAACGAAATAGCTTACAGACTAGCTAAATAATCTATTGAAAGTCCAAACAAAATAATAAACTGGATTACTGCTGATGATGTAAATAGAAAAATTAAATTTGAAATAAGGGAAACGTGGGAAAGTGTTTGGCATGAGTTTGTTAACAAAAAAACTAATAGCTTTAAACTTATTCATCCAATGTTGCCTAAAAAAAAATCCACATATTGACGAATTTATTATGCCAAGGTACTATCCTACTATAATTACCAGAATGAAGCTGAATCACGGCTGCTTTCCACAACACCTACATAAAATAGGCATTAGTAACAATCCTTATTGTACATGTGATAACAGTTACCTAGGAACTTTAGAACATCTCATGTTTCAGTGCAGATTGTATAACCCGATACGTAAACAACTCTGGAAAGAACTCAAAGATGCAGGAGTAGAGTTTCCTGTGAACCTAGCAACACTTATTTGTAGAAATAGCTTGAAAATCTATAATATATTTATAAAATTCATTCGGCATACAAAACTCAAAATTTAGTTTTGCTATTTCTCTATATGTGTAATTTAGTATTAGCCTTAGTTAACAATAATATTAATATAAATTTAGTTTTCCTACTGTCTCACCTATTGTTTTTTATCCCATGTCATTAGCTGTCCATTGTTATTTGTTATAAAAAAATGCCCTGAAGGACACCTGGGCGAGAAGCGAGTATCCTTTGTTTCCATTCTTAATAATAAGTAAGAACACAAACATTTATATTGTGACAAAATTGATATGTTAGAAGATAAATATTGCTTATGCTATAGCCATTTAGAAATAGTCATACTCTGTAAGAGCTTACACATAAAGGTACGTCTATCGCTTTAACCCTCCCTATTGCTGTAAGTATTGATATCCATGCTGCAAATTATAAATATATTTGAAGGAGAATCGCTTTTTATAACAATGTATAGATATAGCAATGGTACAAATTTACTTCAGAGTTTTGTGGCCAATGGACGTAATGTGCGAAGCCAATTCCTTCCACATACACACACACACGCAATAAATCAAATTTAAAAAAAACATGACTCCGAGAAGACAGCGTAAATAGTCTCACTGGAAACCATATACCGCAGAGTCCTTTGTTGAATAAAAAAAGACCTAGCAAACTGCAAAGAATTCCATTTTACACGTACCCAATTATGGCTGCCAAAACTTATGATCCGTCGTTATAAGGAGGAAGAGAAGGTGCTGTGCTTTTTAGTGCAGATGTCCAGGAACAGAGTACTGTCTTACTCGGTGTCAAGTCCAAAGTAGTTGATGAAAGAAATTCCTACTTATCCGCAAAACCAGACGTTCTGACGCCGATTACTGGGTACAAAACTTTAGAGAAATAATCGCACATCTATTACATGTACTAGGCTAAGGAAACTATTTAACAACATTGTCACAACTATTTCCATTTCAGTTTTATATCAGCTACTTGAAGTAAAAACCAGACGGGATAGTGTGTTTTGTTATTTATTATGATTTGACAGTTGTTTTGAAGGTAAGTAAATGATCGTATATTGCTTTTAAAATTGGAAACTAAAGAGTAAGAACATCTTTGGTTTATTTAT
Source organism: Tillus elongatus (assembly GCA_964006375.1). Taxonomy (NCBI): domain Eukaryota; kingdom Metazoa; phylum Arthropoda; class Insecta; order Coleoptera; family Cleridae; genus Tillus; species Tillus elongatus. Next base: position 32,807,205 of record OZ023270.1, read on the forward strand.
TATGGTTTCACAGTTCTGTTTTGAGCTTAAGTAGTAAATTATTATCATTGAAATAGATATAACAACTTGTACCTATATTATGCTTTTAAATTTGTAAACTAAAGAATATTAACGTGTTTTGTTTATTTATGATGCTTTGACAGTTCTGTTTTGAGGTTAAATAGTAAATGATTGTATGGAAATCAAAGAATAAGAATATTAACGTTAATATTTAGTAATTAATTGTTCAAGTAGGTAAGTTATTTGAATAATAAATTGACTTCTTGGGTATGAATTTTCTTCTGATAAACTTTTGTAACTGTAATGAAATTTGTAATACAAGTTTCTTTTAAAGATACTTACAGTACCTAGTTTCACCAAATTTTAATTTTCTAGCGTCATTGGAAATTGAGTTTTAGGCATTCAAAGTTTTTGTCTTAAAGGGAGCTAGAACGAAAGATTTAAATAATTTTTATGATAATAGAAAGAGAGAAACTTTCAAATGAGCTTATATTAGGACCTCTAAACCCAATCTTCGACGTCTGTTCAAATTAAAAGTATTACTTTTAGTGATATGCCTCACTAATAGTGTAAAATTATTATGAAAATGCACTATTATAACGCATTTGCTGCGTCCCGAAATTCGTTTATTTGAAACCGCTATACATTTGGCAGAGGTTTTTCTCTTAGACCTAAATTGTCTTTCCAGCCTTTACGTGTAATTGTTCTATACAGGGTAAAATCATTAGGTGAGGGACATTCATATCTCGGTAACTATGGCAACTAGAGCTTCGGAAAAAACATTCCAAAGGTTGTTCCAACTATAACTCAGGAAACATTTCATTATTTTCTTATTTTTGCCTCCAGATGGCGCATATTTCGATGTAACTTTTCGAAGGCTGTTATCTCCAAATATGCCTATTACAATGTTATTTTCTTTTTACTTTTCCTGAAACCCCTAGTCTTCTATATTTTTGTCTGGAGTTACGACCTTCTTATACATGGTGTTCACGGGAGTCGTTTACAATAGCTATTGCCGTTATTATTGGACCTAAAATGTAGTTCAAATGGGAAAAGTTGTTCAAGTTGTCACGATCATCTCGATTATGACGTTAAATTTGTATCGAATTTCTGAGATTGGCATCTTAACTTTATTGTTCTAAATGGAATGCCAGGTATTTTCCCGGCTAGTCCAACTGCAAATTAGATTGCCAATCTTATGAAGCCAACAAGTTCTTGTCGGTTCTGCATAGTTCCAGAGATATCTAAATATGGATATGCTCGTTCACGGGAATCGTTTACAATACGATCTTCGATATTATTGCAGCTATAAGGTGGTTCAAATGGGGAAAAGTTGTTCAAAATTTCACTAGTATCATACCGAAAAACATATATAGTGGACATAAAAAACTTTTAAAATCAAAAAATTTCTAATTATTATAATGCGACCGCGAACGTTCTGCTCTGGAGATTGACTGGCACTGATCTGCTGTATAGGTTCTTGACAAACTTTGGTACCAGATTTCTCCTCAAACATGTTGAAAGGAACCATATCCTGAGCGACAATAGGACTGAACACCTAGACAACCTTCTGTAAGAGTTTGTGACGTAAGCCAGCCTCGCAGTAATAACTTCATTTCTGAACGTCACACAGTCTAGGATTGACATAATTGGATATTGAATGACAGGCTTTTCCTCTAGACACCAAATTTATTTTAAACTTCACTCTAGACGCGTTTCGAGCTGCAAGAAGTCATCCTCAGGGGATAAGTCTACAATCATAACAAGAAGGCTCTGTCAGAAAAACATTAGTTTTTCCGGTAGGCTATAGTGCATGTCAGAGCACAATGATGACAAGTTAAACTCTACAGAAAACGTCACAGGATAAAAATCACAAGTCACACAGTAAAATTCCAATCAACAATCAAGTTAAAATCTAACACCTACAGATACAGTAACACTAGCTAAAAATATGCTAAGTTAAACATGCAATTAAACTAACAAAAACTAACAACAGAGCAAATTGAAGAGCGTTAAAAGCCACAAGAAACTATGAAATATTAAATGAAAAAAACAGAACAAAATGAGCACCACCCACTTGAACAATTCTTAAAAACTTGAACTCGAAACTATACAAAAAGGTTCAACAGGTCACAACTTCATCCATTGTGCCAAAGGCCCTGCAACACTACATCTGCATCTGCCAGAAAAATTGTCTTCAAAACAAAAATCAATGAAAAAGATCGGCGATTTTTAAACGACAGCAATTATGAGGGGCAGCCATTATGCAAACTTGAACGGGCAGGATGCACCGGCGCAGGTGCAGAAGAGCAAAACAGGAAAAAGTGTCAGAAGCGAAAAATGTCAATGACAAAAGAGTAGAGAATGGAAGGAGAGCCATAGTGCCATCATGTTTATGGTCATGTAGAAAAACCATAGAGTTCAGTAGCACTGTTACACTAATTTGCAATAGTTACATCAGTGTTGGACAAATTCAAAACTTCACTGGCTTGGCACTTGAAATATTTGAAAATCTCAATTTCTTCTAAGACGAATTGTTTTACACCAAAACTTGAAGGGTGCAAGATTTCGGCATCTGTATTTTTGTTGAAACAGTGGCCACTCTCACTCAAATGACACGTAGAGACTATTTCTTTGGCTTCACAAATTATATAAAATGAACGCTTTAGCTTTTTATTAGCATTACAGCATAAAGGCCAGCATGACCCTGTGGCCAGCAGTACTGTTTATTCTGTTACATTTTATCAACTGCGTTTAATTTTATAGATTTTGGTCTGTCTCTTTCAGACAGCATCTTCTTCTTTTCCGCAAGCAAACTTTTTTTACCTTGTGAATCCAGATAAATAAGCTCTACGTATGTTTTTAATTATTACTATGTTGCAAAGAGCATGGGGAAAATAAAAGTTTTATATTCGTTAGAGACTATAGTGTAGTAGTAGGTATGTAGAAGCAAAATGAACTGTCACAGATTACTTATTCTGTTGTGATGAATTCTTATTTATATCCAAACGTGCCACTACAATAGTAACCCTGAGAAGAATCCATATTCGGGAACGTTTATGTTAAGATCGTAAATTTGAATTGCCCCTAGCTTTTCACACTTGATCCCATTTGAGACAAACATTTTCTGAGAAAGAGACAGCTGTTAAACATTCTGTGTATAATATATATATATATATATATATATATATATATATATATATATATATATATATATATATATATATATATATATATATATATATATATATATATATATATATATATATATATATATATATATATACAGTGTAGCCCATTATTCTGGGATTCCTCGATATTTCCTAAGCTCTTCAAGTTATCAAAAAAAAAATTAAAGGTTGCTTTGTTTTTGAAGGTGCATAACCTAAAATTATTTTAAACTATACAGCATGTCCCATAAGTCACCGGCAGCATGCAACTTTGATATTTTAAATGGAACACCCTATATATTATTACATATTTCGATCCTACGTAAAATTTCAATGTTACTTTGTATAAGGTACTGTATGTCATAAATCAATAGTTTTTGAGTTATTAAATTTTTTCAAAAAATTTGGACACGCACAGGTTTGCAAAAAACCTAATACTTCGTCTGCAAACAAAGATATCAAGATGTTGCTTGTTGTAAGCTTAAGCTTAATATTCCTTAACTACGGATAAAATGTTATCCTTCGATTTGCAATATACAGGGTGTTTATCTAGGCTGTTCGCTTTGTCATATTTCAGACGCTAAAAACTAATTTTTTTCAAATGAAACACCCTGTATATTTTTTCTGTATCTTATAGAGAATTCAATACTGCATCGATCTACGGTGCATACTATGCATCTATTACATATGGTTTTAAGGTTGGAATCAACTCTTTATTTTATTGGGTCGAATTAAATAGTCTGTAATTAATTAGTGGGCTTTGACATTATTTGGTCAATTTATTATATTATTATTATTATTATTATCAATATTATTATTATTATTATTATTATTATTATTATTATTATTATTATTATTATTATTATTATTATTATTATTATTATTATTATTATTATTATTATTATTATTATTATTATTATTATTATTATTATTATTATTATTATTATTATTATTATTATTATTATTATTATTATTATTATTGGCTAACTCAATGCCTCGAAGGCCTAATCTAGTAAACAACCTTATGTACTTACCTTTTATTAAGGAAGGGTCAATGGAAAAAGATGGGTGCCTCGAGCATTTTCAACTTATTCAATATATAATATTCATATTCTCGAAGTAATACATGTTTTACAAAACTGCTATATTAGATTGTCTTTAAGTATTGTATTCAATATGTTAAACAATTAAATAGGGAGTTTACTGGAAAATATCACTCATGATTAAATTATTTGAACTGGTAAACACTGTAATAATTAAATAATAGTCAATATCATAATGTAACAGAAAATTAATAAATAAAAGGCTCAAATATGTTTCCATTATGTTGTACACAAATATTTAATATCTTTATGAAATTAGATCCTACATTCGACAACATTTCCGCAGTCACTAGCAAAAAGGCATTTCTTAGGCGTTGGTACATGTCTTCTCGTCTTGTTACAGTTGTATTATAAATAGCATTTTTCACAAAACCCCAAAGGAAAAAGTCTAATTTACTAATATCAGGTGATCTCGCCGGCCACAGGGTCGTACCTCCTCGGCCACTCCATTTATTTCGATACTTTTCATTTAAGATTGAATAATGGGTCGAGTGAAATGCACTGGAGCCCCATCATGCTGAAACCACATGTCTGGCCTAATTTGCAAAGGAATCTCCTCTAAGAGATCGGGAAGAATAGTTCTTAAAAATTCTAAATACTGGGCACCAGTAAGACGTTCCTCAAAGAAGTGTGGTCCAATAAAGTAGCGCCCAATAATACCAGCCCATACATTTATGGTCCATCTATGCTGGTTATCAATTGCCAGTGTTACGTGGGGGTTTTCTGTTGCATAATGATAATAGTTGTGTCTATTTAACAAACCATTGCTATGAAATGTACATTCGTCAGTGAATAATACTTTATCAAATAAACTGACATTAGTATTCACTTTTTGGAGTGCCCATAGAGCAAATGTAACCCTTAGCTGATTATCCTGATCGCTTAAATATTGAGTGACACATACACGGTAGGGATGATACGTATTCTTTTTAATTATTCTTTGTACGGATATTCTAGGAATGTTTAAGTTCTCACTCACATCCTTGGCGCTTCTTTAAGGTTCTTCTATTACAGCCAGCAATACATCTTCCTGTACAGCTTCAGTTAATACAGAGTTAGTTCCTTTATGTTTATTGTATGAAACGCTACCGGTTTCCTCAAATCTTTGCTTCAACTCTTGAAATGCAGTTTTTCTTGGCATTCTCCTTTCTGGATACCGCTCCCTGTAAACCCTTGAAGCCAGAAAACAGTTCCTGTGGCACTCTCCTAATATAAATACCATATCTACAAGCTCTTCTTTACTGAAATTCATTTTGATATGCACGCGTTGTTCATTACAAATAACAACACAAGTACTTGTTTTAAGTTTATATCGTCTGTCAGAATATTTTTGATTTGTCAAGTGTCATAGCCTACCTATTATGATTTATTAATTTATTTACAAACCATATATCTTTTTCAATTGACCTTTCCTTAATCAAAGGTAAGTACATAAGGTTGTTTATTAAAATAGGCCTCCGAGGCATTTTGTTATCCAATAAAACGACTGAAATTCTAATAAATAAAATATTCACATTGTAATGTTAATTTTAGCTAAGTCTCATGCAACTCCTATAAGACACATACAATATCTTAAGATCTTGGCTGTTATAGATTCTTATTAAAACCTGTTTGACCTGAAAGAATAAGTTATTACAAGTTCAACTGCCTATCAGAATATATTTTGTTACTCTTTGTTTGCCAAATTCACTAAATAATGTGAAAGCCTACTAATTAATTACAGACTATTTAATTCGCCCCAATAAAATAAAAAGTTGATTCCAACCTTAAAACCATATGTAATAGGTGTATAGTATGTACCATGATCGACGCAGAATTGAATTCTCTATAAGATTCAGAAAAATATACAGGGTGTTTCATTTGAAAAAAAAAATAGTTTTTAGCGTCTGAAATATGACAAAGCGAACAGTCTAGATAAACACCTGTATATTGGAAATCGAAGGATAACATTTTATCCGCAGTTAAGGAATATTAAGCTTAAGCCTACAACAAGAAACATCTTGATATCTTTGTTTGCAGAGGAAGTATTAGGTTTGTTGCAAACCTGTGCAGGTATCAAATTTTTTTGAAAAAATTGAATAACTCAAAAACTATTGATTTATGACATACAGTGTGGAACAGCCAAATGGAATAAATTCGATAACGGATAAATGAGGACGTGTTGGGAAAAACGCTTGGACACGTCGATTTGTATTTTTAACTGCGCATCTTTTTCAAGAAAAAAAAAATTATATAGGGTGCGTCATGTGACAGTGGCCAATACCAACTTTCTTATTTTAAATACAAGCCCCTGTATATTATTAATTTTTTGGATTCTTCAGAAAATTCTAGACATAATTCATGTACAATGTCCTATACCTATCTTCAACTGTTTCGGAAATATTAAGTATTTTCAGATTTATTACAAAAATTAACATTAAAAATAGAAAATTATTTTATTTCACAAATTCTAATAAGAAATACTGATTATTTCTTAATAATTTAAAAAAAACAAAAAAAAATTAATGTCAATGTAGTAAATGTTCAAAATGCTCGCCACGAACATCTTGGCAACATGCTAATCTGGTATAGAAATGTCTTCTAACATTACTCAACATCTCAGGCGTGACTGATCTAATCGCAAGCGTGATTCGTCTTTTTAAGTCATCTAAGTTGAGGGGCTTAGTTTTGTATACAATACTTTTGACATATCCCCACAAAAAGTAGTCTAATAGCGACAGATCAGGAGATCGTGCTGGCCATTCTATCGATCCGCGCCTCCCTATCCACCGATTTGGAAAAATTTGGTTCAGGTACTGCCGGACATTGATTTGGTAATGGGGCGGTGCTCCATCTTGCTGAAACCATATTTTATTGGCAGGAACTTGTGGGTTTGCTGGATCTGGATATAAGTTTGTCAAAGTTGGCACGACATTATTTTGGAGCAGTTCTAAATATTTATCCCCATTCAAGTTGCCATCAATGAAAAAGGGACCTACGATATGATTTCCAACAATTCCTGCCCAAACATTAACTTTTTCAGGATATTGCGTATGTTCCTCTCTCATCCAATGAGGATTCTCATTAGACCAATAGCGGCAATTTTGACGATTAACATGACCGTGAAGTGTAAATGTGCTCTCATCAGAAAACAAAACATCTTCTAATTGGATCACATTGTTATCTAACATTGCCATCATTTGTTCACAAAAATACGTTCTCCTATCGAAATCGTCCTCCATGAGCTCCTGAGTTGGTATCATTTTATAGGGATGCATTTTACTTTCCTTTAATGTTCGAAAAATTGCTGTGTGGCTAACGTTGAATAGTTGGGCTGCTTGTCGACCAGAAGTATGTGGGTTTTCTTGAAACTCAAGCGTGTTACGTGTAAAATTCACCTTAAGCATATTAACATCATTAATTACACGTAGCAGGCAAAATAAACAAAAACACCCCATATAATTATTCGGTTTCATATTGTTATTGGTTTAGGGACAGCTGTGAACGAACATCTTTAATTTGTTATCTACATTCATTCAGTTTCAATTTCTAGAAGTCGAGATTTACCACCGAAACAGTCGACAACGGCAGAGTACACTGTCTTGTGAAGGCATGGTTGCCAGCACGTCATTAATTTATTGTCTGTCTAACTTTAGCTGGTTGGAAATTACTGAATTATGTGTTAATGTAGTGAGATAAATTCTTCCATGCAGAACTGTGGTTACAACGGTCTCTATAAGCTGTGGAAGAAGTTTATTATCGAGATTAATATTGGAAGTTAGGTGTGTTACATATGTCGAGGTCTTGCGGTCGAAGCCCGAATTTCCCCATTCGTGTAAATGTCGCAACTCTGCGGTATTAAGTTATTCGTTGCCAGAGTTTGATATTTTTGATGGAAGAACGGGACACCATTTCTTGTCGTCTTTTTTTTTGTTGACCGATAGCGAATCAGCAAGATTAGCTATGACCTGGGAGAGAAAACATTTTTGAGAAAAAAGGTTGGTTTTGAAAACGGTGGAAGAAGCAATTTAATTTGAGTGTGTGGCAAGATTTCAGCTAGAAAAAAGAAACAGGCAAGTGGGCCATTCATCCTAGTTTGGAGATTAATTTCTAGGCTGTAAAACGATTATAGTATTCTGGAGGTTTGGGAAGTTGAAGCGAATTAGTCGCATAGTACTTGAATACTATAATATTCCCGTGGTGGAGAGTAAATGTCACATACGTAAAGCCGAAAAAGCAAGTGGCTTTGTGGCTTGTTTTCAATCAGAACCGGCTTGTCTAACTGTGGTCAACAAAACACCTCGACATAACATAGAAACCCTCAGGATTTGGAGGTAATACCCAACTCGTAGTTTTTTTTTTATGTGTAACTAAGGCGTGTTTTCTCTTTCTATTTGTTACAGGGTTTTGGTTTTGGCTTTTGGTTTTAGCCTTTGGTTTTAGTTCTAGTTTCAGTTTTTGTCTTGCTTTAATTGATTTTATAGTGCCTAATCGACAAGCAATAGGCCTACATATTGTCTTAAACTAACGAGTGGTCAATGGGAGAATAAGAATATTGGTATGGTACCATTTTGTGGCACAAATTCAATTATAAGTCATTCCCAGCAACATCAGATTGCCGAGGACATTTCGTTGTTGAGTAGAGGAAGTACAGGTGGCCGGAAGGTACCGACACAGTGGACAGTAGATATTTTGTTAGCGAAAAATCGACCAGAGAAGGTTCACTGGAGATCAGACCTTACAGGTAGTAGTCTTTAAGTTGTATTGTTAATAAAGAACTCAATTTGTTTGTTTGGACTTTTAAATCCAGTATTAAGCTGTGACTCTACTTATGGTGGTCAAGTTTTGAAATTCAAAGATAAAGTTTTAACGATAACACAATAGGATAAGATACCCAGCTTTTTATTTGAACCCTACACGTCAGCTGATGATTTATATTCACATTATCATTAATATAATTGCTTTGAGTTTGATAAAGTACTATCATTATTTAGGCTACCATTTGATACACCTTTTCATATTTTAACATCTTTGTAAGCTGATCGTGATCACGAAAGGACACAAATTTCCATTTGATTTAGCTTAGTTACTTTTATTGTTGCGTTTGAATTACTTGACTTGTTATTGCTTACCATACGAACGTTAGTAGCTTAAAGCTATTTGTTTAGCAGTAAATTATTGAGATATAGCAAGCGAGTCATTTTGCGGACTCTGTTATTCATTTAACATACATGCTAGCAATTTATAGGTTATATATGTGTATATATAATACTGTTTTTGATCTGTCTGACCACTTGTAGGCATCATCTGGATTTTATAATAAACTAGAATTTTATTTTATATATATATTTGTGTGTCGTTTGTTCTGCACTCACCTCTCACTCCCGTATTAGTAACGTTAGGTGCTGTTTAGTGTTTGTCAGCTTCTACGTAAGCCTTTAAGATATTCCAACTGTAAGATTTCGTTCCCACATTTGTACATTCCGACGTATAAGCCTGCGATTTTAGGTGCAGCTGCCAGGGAGGTCCAAGGAGTTCTTGGTTGTGTTGGATTCTTGGTAAGCTGGATTTCGTAATTAACATCTCTTATAAATATCCGGAACTAGGTGTAAAACAATCAAGTGGCGCCCTCATAGAGTAACACCTTATAAAGAACCCTGCCCATCTTCACTGTATAAAAGCTAGGGGCCACCTAGATTTCCGGTAACGTTGACCTTTCTATCGATCGTCGTATGTAGGTTGTTTGACTTTCAAACGTGGTAAAGGTTTTTAGGAACAGGGATTCCTAGGATCGATTTAAAGAGATAGTGGGCGGTCACATATTTGGCGCCCAACGTGGGGCTCGATTCAGCTCAAAAAGGGCTTATTTTTTGGGTTTTTAGAGATTTTGGAAGCCGTAGTATTGGACTTGAACTTTTGTGTAGTTGTGAGAGTAGGGCTTTGGGGAGTAAAGTCGTTTGGTTTTGGCGTATTGATCTTGCCGATGTATGGTGTTGTTAGCTTTCTCAACTAATCGGGTGTGAGAGTGCAGACTGCATTTATTTTTTTTTATTTTTTTTTACTGTATTGTTAGGTAGTTATCTTGATTCCAGTGTGGGTTTATTTTTTTTTCAATCATGGCTCGTCGTATGGATGTATATAGACTGGACAAAGAAGAGCTCGTATATGAATTAACGGTACGTGGCATAGCTACTGGCACGGTGGAAGATATGCGCGGTCGTTTAACCTTAGCGCGCCAAATGGAAAAGTCTGGCGATAGTCTACATTATCCTAAGTATCCATTTACGTTTGAGGAAGATCTTGGTGTTGTGCAGGGAAAACTGGAAGGCGTGTTGGCTGTCTTAGAAGAATTTCAAGGAGATAGCAAGGACAAGCAGTTTCTAAAATTGCAGACAAAGTTGGCTCACATATTGGGAAGGATAGATAATATGGAGTCTGCGGATGAAGAAAAGAAGAAGACTCGAGGTGAATTACTTGCTCGTACGTTATCGATGATTGACCAGCTCAACACCAAAGCGTCAAAAGTCGGGAGTGAAACACAACCTACTCCTTTAGGTTTGCAAGTAATGGAAGCATCTTTAGGGAATCAGTTGAAGTTCGAAACCCCTCAGTCGTGTTCTTCACCCATGATGTCTGCTGCGCAGTCGCTTAACGCGTCGTTGATTAAGCCGGTGCTCCCTCACAAGTGGAACTTGAGGTTTGGTGGAGACAGAAGAGGACTGTCTGTGACTGCTTTCTTCGAACGTGTCGAGGAAATGAGAAAGGCCAGAAATGTCAGTAAGGAGATCCTATTGGAGTCAGGAATAGATTTATTCGAGGGTAGAGCATATGAATTTTATCAGGATGCTAGGAGTGAAGTGTCCCAGTGGGATGAACTTGTAGGAAGATTCAAGGAAGAATATCAACCCGTTTTTTATAGCGAGAAGCTTCTGGATGAGATAAAGAAGAGAAAACAAGGAGCAGATGAGACCATAGGAACTTATTTGGCTATTATGTCGAAATACTTTCAAAGATTGCAATGTCAAGTCTCGGAGGAAACGAGGTTGAGTCTCCTAATGCGCAACTTAGCACCGATGTATCGTAGCCAACTGGGTGCTATGGAAATAAATTCAATCGCCCAGCTGCGTACTTTGTGCAAGAGGATAGAACAACGATCCCAGGCTGGTGAGTTTGCACATCCGCCAAAAAAAGAGCAGATTTTGGAGCCTGATTTGGCATACGTGGGTTTGGAAGAGAAGACCGAGAGACTGCAAGTATCGTCTAACCAGGGTGGGCGTAGCCAGACGAGGCATAGTCCCGTCGTCTGTTCCAACTGTAGGAAGCCAGGCCACATAGCAGCAGGTTGTACCGAGAGAAATAGACTCATCTGCCACAAGTGCAATAGGGAAGGCCACATTGCTCGTAATTGTCCCAGAGGTTTTTCGGGAAACGGAGTGCAGCGCTCTTAGAGAGTCGAGCTGATAGTGCTGCCGTTAAGTACTCGGCTACTGTCAAACCTGTTTTAGATTTCATCATTGACCATGCACAGAACGATGAAAGGCCTCACCTTAGAGTGGACATATTAGGGATTACCTTGCTTGGACTCCTAGATTCCGGGGCGTCGAGAACAATTTTAGGTGGATCAGGTTGGGACCGTATCGCGAAGTTGCGAATACCCCTGGACGAATCGAAGAAGACATCATGCACAGTCGCTAATGGAGAGAAATGTGAAAGTATTGGTACGTGTGAATTACCAATGAAGGTTCGTGAGCGTCTAAAGTTTATAGAGGTGATGGTTGTCCCTGAACTACCACATGTTTTGATTTTGGGAGCAGACTTTTGGATAAGGATGGGGATTGTTCCTGATCTGAGGCATAACGAGTGGCAATTTTCTAACTGTCCTGAAGTAAGCACAGTAGATATAGCTGATCAGTCAGTCTTGGAAGTTGGACAGAAGAAGCAGTTGGAGGAGTTAATCAACAAGAAGAAGACTTTGCTCGGAAATAGTTTGGGTTGTACAAATATGACGGAACATGTGATCAAGACTAATGCACCACCGATTAAGCAGAGATACTATAGGGTATCCCCAGTGCTTCAGAAATACATCGATGAAGAATTAGAAGATATGTTGAAGAACGATGTCATAGAACCTAGCAGTAGTCCGTGGGCGTCGCCAATAGTTCTTGTAAAGAAGAAGGATGGTTGTTATAGGTTCTGTGTCGACTACAGGAAGCTTAATGCAGTGACCGAACGTGATGGCTATCCATTGCCAATGGTTACAGACACGTTAGACAAGCTTCGAGATGCGAAGTATCTTTCTAGTTTGGATCTGAAGAGTGCATTTTTCCAAGTCCCTGTTGCCGAGTCTTCAAGACCGTATACTGCGTTTACCGTCCCCAATAGAGGACTATTTCAGTTTAAAAGGATGCCATTTGGCCTGCATAATTCTCCTGCAACATGGCAGCGTTTGATCGATCGTGTGTTAGGATCGGACCTGGAACCTTACGTGTTTGTATATTTAGACGATGTAGTGATCACGACTCCAAGTTTTGAAAAGCACCTCGAAGTGTTAGAGGAAGTGTTTGAACGCCTGAGAAGAGCCAATCTAACCGTCAATTGGGAGAAAAGTCAGTTTTGTAAGCCCGAGATGAAGTACTTGGGTTACGTGGTGGATAGAGAAGGGTTAAGAGTGGACCCTGATAAGGTCAGAGCAATGATCGAGCTACCTACTCCGACCAATGTGAGGGAAGTGAGACGTGTACTAGGTATGCTGTCCTGGTATAGAAGATTTTGTCCTGATTTTTCTACTGTGGTCGCACCAATCACAGGGTTGCTGAAGAAAAGTACTAAGTTTTGTTGGACTCCTGAGTGTGATAGATCTTTCAGGAAGATTAAGGAGTTGTTGATATCTGCACCTGTTCTGAGTTGTCCAGATTATTCTTTACCGTTTGTTGTACACACAGATGCATCGGGCTATGGTATTGGTGCGATGTTATCTCAGACGCATCCAGATGGTGATCGTGTGATTTGTTACTTGAGTCGTTCTCTGTCACGCCAAGAACGTAATTATTCCACGACAGAACGAGAGTGTTTAGCGGTTCTGTGGGGAATAGAAAAACTGCGTCCCTACATCGAGGGAGTAAAGTTTACTGTCATCACCGATCATTATAGCTTGAAATGGTTACATAGCCTCAAGGATCCATCAGGAAGACTTGCAAGATGGGCTGTACGCTTGCAGCAGTATGATTTTGAGATTGTTCATAGGAAAGGCAAAGACCACGTAGTACCGGATGTACTGAGCAGATCTGTACCAGTGTTAGACGTCCTGAACAGTGTGGAGACAGAGACGAAGACTACAGACAAGTGGTATTTGAAGATGATAGAGCGGGTACAAACTACACCTCTGAAGTTTGGGAATTGGAGATTGTCAGGTGACAAGTTGTATAAGTACGTGAGGCAAGATTATCCAGCACTTACGCCTAAGCAAGATGTTTGGAAGATTGTCGTTCCTAAAGACCAGCGACGAAGACTCTTGTCAGAAGCTCACGATCCAGCTACATCGGGTCATATGGGAGTCTATAAAACCTACTCAAGGTTAACTGATAGATATTATTGGCCGAAGATGCGACAGAACGTTGCGAACTATGTCCGCAAGTGTACCATATGTGCTGCGCACAAGGTGGATCAACGAGGTCCCAAGGACATGATGGTGTCGCATGCTAAACCGTCGAGGCCGTGGGAGATGATATCAGTGGATTTAGTGGGTCCTTTACCACGTTCATCGAAAGCCAATAGTTTTATCCTGGTTGTCACAGATTATTTGAGCAAGTTTGTGTTAACCTTCGCTTTGAGGAAGTCCATCACCGACACGATTATTAGAAGTCTGGAAGAAGGTGTATTTCTGTTATTTGGCGTACCGAAGATGATAATGTGTGATAATGGTCCCCAATTTAAAAGTTCAGCTTTCAAAAGGTTTGCCGAGAAATACCAGTGCAATTTGAAGTTTAGCGCGAATTACCATCCGCGCGCAAACCCTACCGAGCGAACTAATCGTACAATCAAGACCATGTTGGCAATGTATGTGAATGATAACCACAAGAAGTGGGATGCTGGGCTACAACAGGTGACTTGTGCTGTGAGAACATCTCGACATGAGACGACTAGATTGTCACCGTATTATGTCAATTTTGGGCGATGTATGGCATTGTCAGGAGCGGACTACCAGAATCAGATTGATTTGGACGGCGAGGATGAAGATGTGTTGGTTGACAAGAGCAGGAACATCGTGTTCAAGGAGGTGTACAGGGACGTGAAACAGAGACTGGAGAAGGCTACTAAGAAGGCTGTAGCGAGGTATAACATGCGCAGACGTTATGAAGAGTATGAGGTGGATCAACCTGTGATGAGGAGGAATTACGTGTTGTCAGATGCAACGAAGAACTTTGCTAGTAAGTTAGCTCCAAGATACATAGGACCGTTTTATGTTAGTAAGAAGGTGTCTCCATGGACGTATGAACTTAGAGACAAAGCTGGCCAGAATAGTGGAGTTTGGCACGTGAAGGACCTGAAGCTTGTTCCTTCTGATTAGGCTTAACCTTACGGTTAATCCTCTTGAAGTAAGGGGGGGATTGTTACGTGTAAAATTCACCTTAAGCATATTAACATCATTAATTACACGTAGCAGGCAAAATAAACAAAAACACCCCATATAATTATTCGGTTTCATATTGTTATTGGTTTAGGGACAGCTGTGAACGAACATCTTTAATTTGTTATCTACATTCATTCAGTTTCAATTTCTAGAAGTCGAGATTTACCACCGAAACAGTCGACAACGGCAGAGTACACTGTCTTGTGAAGGCATGGTTGCCAGCACGTCATTAATTTATTGTCTGTCTAACTTTAGCTGGTTGGAAATTACTGAATTATGTGTTAATGTAGTGAGATAAATTCTTCCATGCAGAACTGTGGTTACAACGGTCTCTATAAGCTGTGGAAGAAGTTTATTATCGAGATTAATATTGGAAGTTAGGTGTGTTACATATGTCGAGGTCTTGCGGTCGAAGCCCGAATTTCCCCATTCGTGTAAATGTCGCAACTCTGCGGTATTAAGTTATTCGTTGCCAGAGTTTGATATTTTTGATGGAAGAACGGGACACCATTTCTTGTCGTCTTTTTTTTTGTTGACCGATAGCGAATCAGCAAGATTAGCTATGACCTGGGAGAGAAAACATTTTTGAGAAAAAAGGTTGGTTTTGAAAACGGTGGAAGAAGCAATTTCATTTGAGTGTGTGGCAAGATTTCAGCTAGAAAAAAGAAACAGGCAAGTGGGCCATTCATCCTAGTTTGGAGATTAATTTCTAGGCTGTAAAACGATTATAGTATTCTGGAGGTTTGGGAAGTTGAAGCGAATTAGTCGCATAGTACTTGAATACTATAATATTCCCGTGGTGGAGAGTAAATGTCACATACGTAAAGCCGAAAAAGCAAGTGGCTTTGTGGCTTGTTTTCAATCAGAACCGGCTTGTCTAACTGTGGTCAACAAAACACCTCGACATAACATAGAAACCCTCAGGATTTGGAGGTAATACCCAACTCGTAGTTTTTTTTTTATGTGTAACTAAGGCGTGTTTTCTCTTTCTATTTGTTACAGGGTTTTGGTTTTGGCTTTTGGTTTTAGCCTTTGGTTTTAGTTCTAGTTTCAGTTTTTGTCTTGCTTTAATTGATTTTATAGTGCCTAATCGACAAGCAATAGGCCTACATATTGTCTTAAACTAACGAGTGGTCAATGGGAGAATAAGAATATTGGTATGGTACCATTTTGTGGCACAAATTCAATTATAAGTCATTCCCAGCAACATCAGATTGCCGAGGACATTTCGTTGTTGAGTAGAGGAAGTACAGGTGGCCGGAAGGTACCGACACAGTGGACAGTAGATATTTTGTTAGCGAAAAATCGACCAGAGAAGGTTCACTGGAGATCAGACCTTACAGGTAGTAGTCTTTAAGTTGTATTGTTAATAAAGAACTCAATTTGTTTGTTTGGACTTTTAAATCCAGTATTAAGCTGTGACTCTACTTATGGTGGTCAAGTTTTGAAATTCAAAGATAAAGTTTTAACGATAACACAATAGGATAAGATACCCAGCTTTTTATTTGAACCCTACACGTCAGCTGATGATTTATATTCACATTATCATTAATATAATTGCTTTGAGTTTGATAAAGTACTATCATTATTTAGGCTACCATTTGATACACCTTTTCATATTTTAACATCTTTGTAAGCTGATCGTGATCACGAAAGGACACAAATTTCCATTTGATTTAGCTTAGTTACTTTTATTGTTGCGTTTGAATTACTTGACTTGTTATTGCTTACCATACGAACGTTAGTAGCTTAAAGCTATTTGTTTAGCAGTAAATTATTGAGATATAGCAAGCGAGTCATTTTGCGGACTCTGTTATTCATTTAACATACATGCTAGCAATTTATAGGTTATATATGTGTATATATAATACTGTTTTTGATCTGTCTGACCACTTGTAGGCATCATCTGGATTTTATAATAAACTAGAATTTTATTTTATATATATATTTGTGTGTCGTTTGTTCTGCACTCACCTCTCACTCCCGTATTAGTAACGTTAGGTGCTGTTTAGTGTTTGTCAGCTTCTACGTAAGCCTTTAAGATATTCCAACTGTAAGATTTCGTTCCCACATTTGTACATTCCGACGTATAAGCCTGCGATTTTAGGTGCAGCTGCCAGGGAGGTCCAAGGAGTTCTTGGTTGTGTTGGATTCTTGGTAAGCTGGATTTCGTAATTAACATCTCTTATAAATATCCGGAACTAGGTGTAAAACAATCAAGTGGCGCCCTCATAGAGTAACACCTTATAAAGAACCCTGCCCATCTTCACTGTATAAAAGCTAGGGGCCACCTAGATTTCCGGTAACGTTGACCTTTCTATCGATCGTCGTATGTAGGTTGTTTGACTTTCAAACGTGGTAAAGGTTTTTAGGAACAGGGATTCCTAG